>CM048854.1:631691-681691 GCA_026545225.1 Cornus controversa | reverse complement strand
CAATGATCAATTGGGGGATAGGTTAAACACATCAATGACCAATATGCACAATCTCTTTTCATTTTCTCAGTTTTTATGTATATTCCTTAAATCAATAATTAGGGGATAATTTAATATAACAAATTAATAATCACCTTAAACAAAAGCTATGTACTAGTTAGTTAAGTTCAAAAGAAAAGTGGGAAACTGGTGGGTTATTGACGCTACTCAGAATTCATCCCTGATTAATGGACTTTTGATTGCTATACCAATTCGAAATGTTGTTAGACTTAATGAAGTTATAATATGGTGTGCTTAGAAATCGTCAGTCATTCATGATGAGTTTAATTCAGTTCATCAAGATAGTCGCTTAGATGATCTTCGAGTGGGGAATGACTGGGTCTAAAAACCAATTTTCTAGAAGAGGGATTTGTGCTACACTTGATATATTAGTCTCAGGCAATGCGGCACTCTCAGGCAATGCGGCACACTTACTAGAATGGGAACTGGGAACTCTAGGTAGACTCACTCAGAGAGAATCAATTTACACTCAAATTTTGCCAAAATATGTGAATTTTTGTTCCTTCTTATTTACCTAGTGACACCTGTAGATTACAAATTTTGCATCATTGTAGGTCAACTTTTTAGCTAAGCTTGTTGCTCTGAAACCTGGGAGAACTGTACAGGACATGATAAAAAATGTAATGCAAGGAAAGGATGAAGGTGCAAATAACTCCAGCAGTGATGAGGAAAGTATAAGTGGTACGGTTTCTAGTGGATTCGCAGGAAGGGTAAGTATTAGAATGTGTGATGTACCCATGTAGGTTAGGGGGTTGAATTAGCCCCCTAAAGACTTGCCATTGTCCAATGATCCAATCCCATTGAGATCATTGACTTGAGAATTTCAATTCCAGCACCAGTTTGGATTAATGTCTTGTTCTTAGGATGTCATTGTCACCTTGGAATAGAGCGAAGGGCATTGAACTACCTTATTGTGTTTTTTAAAAAGTATAGGCTTGAAATCTGAAAACAAATGGGTGTCATTTGACAAAGTGATGCAAAAGAGGGCCAAGCATCAATATCACCAATTTCAACCAACCACCACCTTAATCATGCTTAATTTTTCTCTCTTTCCTGTTTTTTTCTTATTGCAAATTAGTTTCTCTGTTTATATCATTACTCGAAAGTTAGTCTCTTCTCATTATTTAATTCATTTCGATTAGCGTTAATCCATTGCTAATTCTTGTTTTATTTATTATTTTTTCTTTTATTTTCTTTTTCATTTTATCTTGACTTAAAATATGCTATTATGATGAAGGATGATATGAAAGTCCTTACAAGTTTCTCTTGAATTTGATGGTTCCATCAGTCCAAATGATGTCGAGATAGTGCTAGAGCAACTAGGAGGTGTTAGGAAGGGATATCCTCGTGGCCTTAGGAATGGGTACATTGCTTCGAGTCATCAACGTATATCCTCATCTTCCATCAAATTCAAGAGAAACTTGTAAGGACTTTCATATCATCCTTCATCATAATAGCATATTTTGAAGAGTCCTCTAGAAAGTGGGCAAAAATAGTAGAGGAAAAAAGTGAAAAAATGGCAGAGGATGTTTGGTTTAGGTTTAGGTCATGTTTTGTTATATTGGATGTTGATCTACCTTGTACTAATTTATTGGTTTTATTTATAAAAAAGGTCCTAAGGAATTTTATGTAATTTATGCAATATTTATTTAATAATTATAGTCCAGTTATTAGTGACAGTCAAAATCGTCACCAATAGTCCAATTATTAGTGACAGTCAAAACCGTCACCAATAGTCCAGTTATTAGTGACGGTCAAAACTGTCACTAATAGTCCAGTTATTATTGACGGTCAAAACCGTCACTAATACACCCTTTTTTTGTGACGGTAAAACTTGACCGTCACTAATGACCTTTCGCGACGCCACTTTTTGTGACGGTCCGATTTGAGTATTAGTGACGGTTTTATGACTTTTAGTCACGGTTTTGACTGTCCCAAGAGCCCCATTTTCTTGTAGTGAGAGATTCACAAAAATGGCAGTTGTATTAAAAAAAATAAGAAGCAAACATCTTTAAAAGTGAATCAACAATCAAGCTGCTTCCAAGTTCAGCAGGGAATGAATCAGATCAGAGGATATACAAGCAACTTTTACAATACAAGGAGGGTAGCTAGGAGGGTATATTGGATTTTTGTTCCAGAGAATGGGATATTCAAATAGCATTGGGAACTTCCAACTTGGTATAACAATCGGTGAAGGCACTTTTGCTAAGGTTAAACTGGCCATCAACACTGTCAACGGCCAATATGTGGCAATCAAGATCATTGACAATAACATGGTCACGGAACACAATCTCATGTTTCAGGTCAATTCCCAACTCTTTTTTCTTTGTCTCTGTTATATTTTTTTATATATAGGCGGCATGATATATAATAGTATCTGATCGATATTATGATTAAGCTAGGTTATCATCTTCGTTAAAGTAAAACTATAGAATAATTAAGATTCTATATATGTACTCTTTATCTGTTTAATAGGCATGTGAAGATTGAACAATTGTTGATTTCGAATACATGAAATCATAATATCGATCACAGTGGATGATGATATTTGAATCTCACCATCTTGTCAGAGAGCTGCCCTCCAGATACATATTCCAATACAATGTAAATCTTAGTCTTTGTACCAAGAACCTTGCAAAATAGCACAAGAATGTCCAATTCAACTAAACTCTGTACAAAAGTTTACATAATGAAACTCTCATCCTTCTATTCATAATTCTCCACAACGCAAGTGCTGAAATTTACTTGGATCTTGCCATTTTATGACTGCCACAAAATTTGCTTTTGGACAATAACGGAAATCTCAAAGTATTTCATTTTGGACTCAGTGCTTTGCGAAAGGTAGGAACAACTAATATATATATATATATATATATATATATATATAATTTCATTAATGTGTTGGTTTTTATTTGCTAATTAAGTTTTCATGCGCCAACACACATTCAATAATATTCAGTGTCACTTGTCGATAATTTTCTGACCTGTTGGACTTCTCCCCCAATCCCTTGATTCTCAATCGAATTCAAGACAAAATTTACACGTCCATGAATTTAAGCTGTCCTCATACTTCATCAATATACATTACATATATTCATAACCTCAGTTCATATCTGTTAGCAAATATATGATAGCCTAGATTCATTGGGATTTTATTTATTTTTCTTTCTTGTAATATTAACATGTGCTCTTTTAATCAATAAATACTAGAGCTGTGAATGAGTATAATAATTTATTCAAGCCTGGGTATCAGAGCCACAACAAATTTTCTCTCTCTATTTTTTTTTTCTCTTCTAGGGTTATGTAAGTTTGTATACTTGGTCTCCAACACCTAGAAGGACTTGGGTAAATTATTGAAAGTCTACACAGAGATTCTAGTTGTTCAGAAAGAGGCTGTCTAGCAGTATATAAGTGGGCAACGCTCCTAAAAATGTTCTCAGGAGACATTTTTGATTAGTTGACATAATTTGTTTTGTTTTTGGAGTCATTTATTATCGTGTGATAGATAGTTTCTTAGCTTTTGGAAGTGAAGCGGTACTCCCCATTAATTAAGGAGAAGAGATTACAAAAGGAAATGCACTACAAATACAAGACAGTAATGACGAAAAAAAGAAAAATCAGAGATCAGGCTCTTTAAGTTGCAACTTTGAAAAGTCTATGTCTGGCCATTCCTCCTTCGCCACTTCACGGAAATACTCAAAATTGTCAATGTATGACTGGTTGCAAGCCCTGTCGAAATCAGCCGATTCCTTGAAATCTTCAACCACCAAATCTTTGATCCCTGGAAGGTCAGCCTGCCATCTAGCCATCTCCTATTGCTCATGCTTAAGTTGAGGGATAAGACTATCAATCTCTCCCCCACAATTGGCAATGGGAGGTCCGAATAGTCTCCAACTCTGAAGACAGTGTGAAGCGTTCGGTGTGAAAAGAGTAACATTCAGCTTCAAAGGTAGTCTTCTGTTTCTCCATCTCTTCCTCCGTCCATAAGAGGCGGTTGGAGATGCCTTGTGCGAATGTCAGGCCCTAATGAACAGAGACAACAATTACATGAGTATACAGAAAGATAAAAGAATGCGGTGAATTGCGAATAAAAACAAACCTTGGCTAAGTTTGCCACCATAAACCCGGTAGAAAGCCGGGGCTTAAGACTGACCACTTTCTCGATATCATTTGGGAGAATAAACTCCGTAACAAGACCCACGGCAAGAGCTGAATCACATAGAATGGACCCAGTTTGACTTGCCGCAGGCGTCATCAACCCAATGAAGTTAGTAGCGGGAGAAAAAGACACCTGTGAACTACTGCTAAATAATTGAGTCGGGGGCACTCCGAAGGAAGTCAGGTCCGGAGGATTGTCACTCTTGAATAACTAAGGGGCAGCCAACCTAAATGAACTCGAATTCGGAGTGCTCGCTGGTTCGAGAGCAGAAGCAGAAAAAGTTCAAGCAGGGGAAGGATTCCCAACAGAAGGAGGAGAGGACAAGCCCCCACTTGGGAAACCACTGATTCTCACCACCATAGGCCTTCATACCTTCTTCAAAGCAGGAATGAAGGAAGAAGAAGTGATGCCTTTTCCCTTTGCTAGCATAATAATGTCCTTATCAGGCCCCTTCCGAGAAGACCCTGGGTATTTTTTGCAAGTAAGCACGTAACGAACATTTCATGCAAAAGAGTAGAGTAAAAGTGTTAGTACATACCACGCTTGGGTATGGCGACACGAGCAGGGTACCCTAGTAGATGCAGTCCCTCGTCAGAAGTCAGAACTACCGCCTCCCTTATATGGGCCTCGTGAGCAGTCACCAATCTGCTCTCCTCATCATTCCCACAAAAGGTTTGACTCGGATGGCTAGAGCAAAACGAAACTAACATTATGCAAAATATGTAGAAAGAGAGAGCCAAGGAGAAAAGAGAGAAGTAAAATATCGGTGACATCTCCGTCGGTCCAGGAGCGGGGAATGTAGCATGGAGGAGATTCCCAATCCCTAGAAATGAAAAAGAATCTATTTTTCCAACCCTTTACATAGTTGTCATGGTCAACAATTACCAACCCTTTGGGCAAATTTCCTGCACTCGATCGGCTTTGTATTTGGTGCTAATCCTTATTTTTCATAATTGTATAGCAAGAAAGAAACTCGTTGAGAGACAGCGAGGAGCTAGACTTATAATTTTTTCACAACACCAGGCATGACATAATGATGCTCCAGAAGTTGGGCGTAAGTTGAGAAGGGGCAAGGTTGGCTGCTCGAAGAAAATCTTTGGCAAACTCTGGGATAGGAAATCGAAGCTCCGATATGAAGTATGCCTCATAAAAGCATGTTTCCCCCTCACAATTAGAGAAGGCTCTCTCAGCTGACAAGGGGGCTTTAGCAACAACCCCTCTGGCAATTTCGTGACAAAACCAATTAAACAATTATAACCTAACCCATTGGAAAAATTATATTACAATGTTGCCCAAAAATGCACAGAAATAAAGAGTCGATCAATCGAAGCTTCATTTGTGTGTTCAAGACAGTTAGAAGAAAAAACATGTATCTGCACATCTTTTAAACAACACAACCTGTGAAAAGCTTAATAAAGAAACATAAACAAAAACATGTAATGCTCCCCTTAAACAAAAATATCTAATAAATACATCTCCCCCCTTTTTGTAACAAATTGACAAAGAAACGCCAAAGAGAGTCATATAAACAGATAATCAAGTAAGCATATAGAGAGAATAAAACAATAATGGAGCATAAATAATCATCATCACTGATCAAATAAATATTCAAAACATATACACATCAGTTGATGAAATAAACAAAATATAACACAAAAATCTAGACATCATGGGTAGAGAAGTCAGATCTAGTCTAGAATAAAAAAATTACAAGACCTAAAGTCTTTGTCTAGTCAGCCTCTACATCATCAGAACACTCATAAGAGACAGCAGAGTCAAGTTTGTCTATCCTAACATGCAATCTGTCAAACTCTTGCTGCATGAACCCAAGGACTTGGTTCATCTGATTCTCCATCACTAGCATGTCAGTCACAGGAAGTTGGAAAACTCCTCAACCTCCAGACCCAGCCTGTCCAGCTTCTTAATTTAGCTCATAGGCCTTCCGATTCTTTTCTTTCTTATTTATCGAACGAGTAATTGATGTGGCATTAATCATTCTTTTCAGGAATACGAACCCATGCGCCTCTCAGAATAACCATCACTATATGTGGAAAAGGTAACACTGATGATGACCGAGAGTGTCGAGTCGCTAAAATCATAGTACACATGATTGTTGCGGGAAGATTGATGTGATCCTCTCAAACAATATGGTATAATAGCTTAGCTCTACTCTTAATGAAATTACCATTGTGGTCATGAGGATCTAGGTTGTATGAGACCACCAAGTTCAATGTTGAACCTCATGTGTAAGGTAGAGTGAAGGTAACCTATCAATGAGCCTTAGGGCTTCGAGTATGCACAACTCTCTAATCATGTCATCCATGCTCAGTCGGTTTAGATCCTCCACCTGATAAGGTAAAATGATGCCATCCTCAATCTCTGCAACACCCAAAATATTGGCAATTGTGTCCTTAGTGACCTCAACACGAACGACATAACATTTAGTCATAAAAGCTAGGTCGTCCAAGTTTGATGTAATGATATTGCCATACAAATATCAAACTATGTTTGACCTCACAATTTCTCAAAGATCACAAAGAGACTCCCAACCATTATTCTCAAAATGTTTCACAAAATCCATCTCCCATTTGCGTTTAATCACTGCAAGATTGACTCTCTGTTCAATTCTCATTGCCCGGCACCTAGTGACATTAATGAAGTTTTTGAAATTGAATTCATCCTCAAACATATCTCGGGTGAATACTATACAATTTTCATCACTGGTTGATGCATCGGTACGTCCTCGCTTTTGTGCCATCAAAACCACAACAAATGGGACCAAGAAAAAGTGTCAAAAATTCCATTGAGGTATTTTATCAAACACCTAGTGTGCAATGTTATAATCTTCAAGTTTCAAAAAGCTTTGTTTGCACAATATCACCACAATCAACAAGCAATCAATCAACAATCTCCAAATAATATAATCCCAACCTCCAATGATCACAAATCAAAAGAAATATAGAAGAAGAGAATGTATATGAGAGAGTGTGTATGAGAGTGTGAATGAGGGATTTAATCAAAATTTCACACGCGTAGAATTGCAAAATTCTAGGCATTCGTTAAGTGCGACTGTCCTAATATTTGGGGACCAGTCCAACTTATTTCAGTATCTCAGACCCTGCAAAAGTGCGACCAGTGCTCAATATTGCGGATCGGTCTAACTGTGTGAACATGCAAAATTACACTTTGGACCTTTAATTTACCAAGTACTCCTCATCTCAACCTGATTTGACAATTAAGCACATCAAGTGTTAAAAATAAACACAGAATAATAAAAAATATATTTTTGAATTTTTTCTTGAAAACACAAAAAAAAAATTTTGGATTTTTGAAAATAATAACAAACAAAATTAACCAAAAGACAATCTCATGAGAATAACCAAAACATATTTTTCAGATAATTACATGAGTCCTAAAATTTTTGAAAAATTTCAAATATTCATAAATGAAGAATTTTAAAACTCATAATTTGTCTATAAAATTCATCCTTAAATTCATGATCGTAACACAACTTCCAGCACACAAATATTTATAAAAATTTATAAATTCATCTAATAAATTCATGTGTGTGTGTGCAATCCAACTTCATTAAAAATTAATCAAATTCCTTTGATTCATCTTCTTAAACATATTGGATGATAAACAAATATAAGTACACATGATCAAGCATTTTTTTCATATTTTTTTTTCTAAGACGGTGGATTTCACGCTTACGGGCAGCCAACTATTTCCTCAAAACAACTTCTTTTTAAAGATATCTCATTGAAGATTTATATCGTAGTGGTAGATTTGAACAAATTTCGAAGGTAGCCTTTTCCTTTTTGTTTTAGATTTTCAGCAATTTTTTTTTATGCTGAATAAAAACAGAATTTTTTTTTCTTTCATTCATTTTATTTCTTCATTGATCATTTAAGCCTTCAATGCTACTCATATAATATACTCTAGTCAACTTCACATTAGTTTTCAATCAATTCTCTTAGAGTTGGACTAATGCACAATTTGTATGAACTCAAAAGATTCACCTCTAAAAAGAAATAAATATAGCACATTAGTTATCAATGCCTAGATTATAAAATCAAGTACTTCATCCATTGACAAACTAAGTGTCCCAATTATGCATTCACAAATTAAAGTGAAATTAAAAATAAATATAAAGAATTCACATTATTTCTCAGAAGAATATGATTCTCATAATCTCATATGATTATTACTAAAAATAAACCAAACCTAACTTACACTAAAAGATATGGTTCAATGAAAAATAAATAATGAACATTAGCTCAGTTCATGACCGTGAAAGTCCTAATGACCTAGTTAGGGGGTATTGCACCCAAAGACTTATTGTGAAGAAATCTCATAGTATCAACAGGCACAAATTTCTCCAAATCTTCCTTTTTCATCTAGATTGTTTTAACATGCAATTTATCAGGAAAGTATTGTGAAGAAACAAAAACATCATTTTCTTGTTTGAATTCTTTTTAGCTTGAGAATTTTTTAGTTTGTTCCAATAATGTATTTTCTAGCATGAACCCTATCCTTAGCAAAATAATTATGCACATGAAAATCAAAATTAGAATGTCTTCTCTTTTTATAGCAATAGTGTTGATTATGTCCATTCTTACCACAAAAAGTACAATGAAGCACACTAGACATAATTTTAGCATGGAAAGACTCATCTTGAGGCTTAGGTTTGGGTTCAGACACATTCAAGTTCTTGCGTTTAACAAAAATAATTTTTTCCTTAGATGATGACCCATCAAAACATAATCCACTCTTCTCTCCTATTGGCTTACCAACACTAATCATGTTATCAAGCTTAATCTGCCCAGAAGTGAAAGCAATTAATTTCTCTTGTGATTTTTTTAATTCAGGCTCAAGAAAATTAATTCTAACCATATGAGCATCTTTGGCAAAGATATCTTAACTTACCTCACTTTTGAGAAACTTGACTTTACTTTGAAGATTCAGAATTTTTGTTTTACTTTCTTCAATTTTCTTTTGAATCTTCTCAGTTTCTTCCATTAGAGATTCTTTTTCACTTTTCACCATCTCCAATTGCTTGATTTGCTTTTTGTAGGCTCTCTTGACCTTGACAATTTTAGTGAACAACTCCTCCAAAACTTTGGATAGTTCTTCCTTGGTTGGTTCTTCTTTTTCTTCATCTTCTGAATCATCAGACCCAACTTGGCTTGAAGTTGTAAATTTTTTTGTTTCACCTACATCAGAAGAATGATTATCAGTAATATCATCATTCAATAGAGCAACAAAAGCAAGAGTCATTCTCAACAGAAGAATCTCTTTCCTCTCCTTACCTTTGGATGATGAGCTTTGATTCTGGAATTTAGAAGAATTTTCTTTTTCAAAATTTCTATCTTTTTCATATTTAAGGATTTTCCTAAATTTCCTAGCAAGGAGTGCAACATCATTATCTGAATCATATTCAAAACTTTCAACTTTTACAAGTTTAAAGTAAGAAGAGAGCATCTCTATTTATTTTAGAGAGAGAAAAGTTCTAAAGAGAGAATATCTGATTATTCAATCTTAGTTTTCCTAAGGTTCATCTACGTGATTGTATACTCTTTCAAGGAGCAGATTATTGATCTAATCATATTCAATTGAACAATCAAAGAAAATATGGGTGAGCAATCATTAGAGAAAGATGTTTGTGAGGAGCGAATGCTACATGTAAGCGATAGATGACCTAGAGACTTTCAGGAGAGAATTTGGCGTCATCTATGTCTAAAGGTAACCAGGGTTTGGGCATGAGTGGATTGTAAACCTAGTTGTAGTCTCTTTCTCTATAGTGAATCGTGCCAACTAGGTCCCATATTTCTCTTTTTGGAGTTTCTCACAAAAATTTTGTGTCTCTACTCTTCTTTATTCTATTTTATTTACTATGCTTATTCATGATTTTATTTATTGAAATTTGTAGTTAACAATAGGAAAATAAATCCTCACAATATAACTAACTGGAATTTAAATTGAAGTAACTGGTTTTTGAAAAGATAGTTAAAAGCAAGACCTATTCAGCCCTCTCTAGGTCAAATTCATTACAAGCGCTCTAACCTTTCAAATTATCTCCCATTATTTCTGGAACACCCTCGGCTAGATCAGTTGGTATGCATTTTCCTTCCAAGAAACTTGTAATACCAACTTCTCCCATACTTTGAAATGAAATTACATGTTTTCATAAAACATTACTTGCCATAAAATAAAAAAATTGGGATAATATAGGAGAGAATTAAATCATGTGCATCATAGGATAGAAATATTGGATTGGACAATTGCCTAATTCAATCCAAAAATAAATAAGAACATGTATTTATGTTTAAGTGTAAGGATTCCCGTTTCCAGTCTATAAACATAATAAATATTAAATTTGAGGAAAGAAATGACTATCGAAACAACCAAGAAGCGTGTGAGACCTGTGTTCCATGGCGATGCTCTCAATGAGGGACTACTTGATGAGTTGGCGGAGTTGAGGGAGAGCTTGACCCAATGGCCGGTGATCTTTTTGCAGAGCAAAGCTACCGACAGCCAGGGGCGGAGCCAGGATTACAAAGTGGGGAGGGCTAAAAACAGATCTGGTTTCTATCCGTCCGACAACTTTCTAAAAGCACGACCGACAACTCCTAAAAGCGTAGCTGACAAAATACAAATTTCCTTGATATATGATGCTTGTAGCCCTGTACCTACCATATTAGCCATTTTTTTCACCGAGATATTTATATATCTCCCTTCTGAACCACTAATAGAAATTAAATTGTCTCATTTGCTAAATTTCAACTTTTCTTCCTTTCTGTGTATGTAATTACATTGAAATGGATACCTCTTACCATCATCATCATTACAAAATGAAAATTTCATAAAAGTGATTATCATAGGTAGAAAAAAAAAAGAACAGAAAATTAGTTTAACATTTTTCTAATATATATATATAAAAGAATCTCTACATCATAAAAGTGCTTAACAAGGAGTAGAAGAAAAGAAAAGAAAAAGGAAAGTAAAAATAGCACAGCTTGTTTCTAACATTAATTGCATTAACAATATATATATAGTCCTCAAGACAAATCATGAGTTGATTCGTCCTCAAATAGTTCAAAATCAATGCTCTATAAATAAAACTGTATGTCGGTTAGGTCATACAACATCTTGATCGGTCCTCGAATAGTTCACAACAAATTCTATGGAAATAAAGCTTCATGTCAGATTATAAAAATTAATTTACTTTGAGTGCAATACAGAAAATGATACAACATGATATTATGGTTTCTTAGGTTGGACTGGAATGGACTGTGAACATAACATAGTACTAGTAAAAAAAAAATTATTTATTTTTGGACCTGGGCTATAGCCCAGGTTAGCCACTGAGTAGTTCCGCCACTGCCGACAGCTACCAAACATTCGGCATCTTGGCGAAATGGAGGTTGTACACCACCGTTGGAATCACATGCGATTCCTTCGTCAATCGCTTAATCTGAATCTCCGCTTGCAGTCGGGAGTCATTGTCAGGCATTAAAAAGTGAACCAGAAGAAATTCCACCAGTGACTGCGCCATCTTTCTCTCTAATGTGTATATATATTTGTGTTTGTATTATCTTGCTACAAGGGGAGAGAGGCTGGAAACCACCCTAACGCCATCTTTCTCTCTCTTCTGTGTATATATAGTTGTGTTTGTATATCTCACTATAAGGGGAGAGAGCTTAAAAATCCTAAGAAGAGGTATAAAGTATGGACCGACATCATTTGCTCTAGTCGCGTTATGTTGTACTCGTGCAATACTCGGTTACTATGTCATTTAGGAGGGTGTAGTTACACAGTTTTCGGGTAGGAAACTGAACGGCAAAGGATTTCATCTCTGTATTGATGAGCTTATCATCTTGCTCTTATTATTACACACCCATGTAACCCATCTTGCATCGCAAAACCCTAGATTTGAAACATTAGGTATAGCCTACTACCATGATATATGACCTTTTGACAGATATCTCTAAGGAGAGATTTGCTGTAGTAAATAAAAGCATGCAAAACCCTAGATTTGAAACCGTAGGTATAAGACCTTTTGACATGTATCTCTAGAATAATTTATATTGTTAAGCCTATAAACTTGCTCTCATTTTACAAACCTACACTTGACCTCCCACGAGCCCAAGGAGGCAAGGAGGAGATTTGAAGTAGATCTACTATCATAACTGATGGTCTGCAAATATGATCTGATATAGTACTTTCAATCAACTCTACTTAAACAATTGGCAAGGACAAAATTTGAAGCAAGCCTACTACCATAATTGATTGTCTCCAAACATGACCTTTTGATATATTTTCAATCAAGTCCACATAAATAATTATATCAGGTAAGAGAAGATGAAAAGGAATTAGGTGGGTAGGTTCAACCAAATAAAATGTGGAGAAAGTGGCTTAGGAGGGTTCTCCACTTGCAATATTTAACAATGATAGCATTTGATAGAGTATTTGACTCTGATTATAAAACAAATGACGTAGCAATTGTGATTTGCATGACGTGGGTGAGAGATAACTTTGACTAGGACTTTCCTAACTCCAGATAAGTCTCGGGGACTGAAGAGTCAGTCTCCTACTAGGACACGTTCTCATTTGACCGCTATAAATACAAAGACGGTCCATATACCAGGTACGCAATTAATACCCTCTGAGTTCCTTTACAGCTTTAAAAGTCTTCCAATTTTTGACTTGATCGTCAGAGCGTAGTCGGCTGGCACCATGCCACTACCCTTTCGATTACCCTTCTCTTGTCATTTTTTACAGGTTGACATTTGACCAGTCTAGGGGTGGATTTGTGCTTCATCAGCATTGAATTCTCAAATGGGATAATAATTATGGAAGTTGAAAAGTTGATCTCTCCTATTGTTTTAATTAATACAGTACAAACCTAGGTTATCCATTTCACCCTATAAATATATAATATTATATAATATATACTCTAATCATCAAGACACTTGAATGATATTGGATATTGTCTCTATCTGAATTTTTAAAAATTTTGGGTACTATTCATCTATATAGTATTTTTGCTAATGTGTGAAAACACTAAGAAACACTAATTTTTTTTTCAATTTGGACCTCTATTCCATAACAAACATTATGCTTTTCAAATGGTAATAAAGATACCAAACACGTTTTAATGTTTTTGTTTTGATACAATATATTATCCATATAAAAAAAATGGTTGCCGAATGGGCCCTACCAGATTAATGGTTGTTATATGAGCATGGATGCGGATAATTTTAGTTCTACTATGCCCTTTTGTACATGTGGAGACAGATGATAGTAATGAGAAAAACCACATCATGAGACAGGGATAAATAGATTTAAGGTACTTAATTACATCAATATTAGAAAAGTAAACCCAACATTGGTAAAATAAATAAATAAATAAAAAGTCAGATAGAGACAATATCCAATATCAATCAAGTGTGTTGATGAATAGTGTATATATAATATAATTTATATATATATATAGAAAAAATTACACTGACCTCCCCTATAAAGGCGAAATAACAGATACCCCCATGAGTTTTCAAAATAGCACTACACCCCTTGTTAGAGTTGTCGGATGACGAAATTGATGAAAAGATAATTATACCCATGAACTTTTTAATATATTTTATTTGAAAAAATCTGATAATGTAAAAATACCTATCTACCCTTTTCACTTTAACCCATGCCCTGACTATGCATAGATACAATATGCATTTTTAGGTTTCTAATGGTTTGAGAGACATTTTGTTCTACTGATACTGAAGGTTTGAGAGAGAAAGAGACAGAGATGAAATACACAAGTTCACGATTAAAGATGGCGCAAACCACCATCGTGACCATCGAACTCGCCAGTATCCCAAATCCCTGCATCGAGAAAATAACAACTATGAATGCTCCACATGTCCTCTTGTTGGCAAACTCGAACATGATCGTTGCTGACAACGGATAATCCCCTCCGATCCCAATCCCCAATAGAAGCCTAAAAAACCCTAGACTCGACTGAACACACGCCCTTAACCTGCATATAGAGAATCCACATCCGATAGAGCTCACCACCATCAGCATCAATGCAAGGTCGTACACTCGCCGTCTACCGATGTGATCATCGAGTCGTCCAAACACTAGTTGATCGATCACCATCTCGAGGAGAATGAGGCCATACACGTCATCTACCGGTGGCATCATCGAGTTATCCGAACACCAGTTGACCGATCACCATTTCGAGGAGAACCATGACCACAATCATAGATGTAACGGGTGGGGTTCAATATGGATATTCGACATCCTTGTGATGGATTGATTGTTGAGGTGGGAGTGCTGGGGATATTGGATTTTGATCAGTGATGGGGTTGGTGGGGTCAGAGGAAGGAGTGGGTGGTGGTGGCGTGGGATTTGAGGGTTTGAGGAGTGCGAAAAAATATACATACATCTATATTACATTTGAGCTTGGTATAATAAGGACAAAATGGCAAATCCAACGGTCAAAAGTTGTTAAAAAAGCAATCTTGCGGTCCAAAAGATCTTTTGCTATCTACGGTCTAAAATCACTCTATTTATCTACAATCTAGCGGTCACAATTCACTCCCACCTAAATTCAAATTTAATCACTCACACCTAAAATAACATTCACTCCCACCTAAATTCAAAATTCAAATTTTAAACCTCACCTAACCTTACACCATCTATTGTATATTCACTCATCAGAGCTCTCTTGCTTCCACACAAAAAAAAATGAGATTGTCTAAACCTAGCTAAGAGAAGAGCTTGAACAGGATCGCCTAATCTTTTTTTTTTTCTCACCCACCATCTTCACCATTAGCTGAAGCCAATTAGGGTGTGCATGGTCCGTCCCTCTATTTCTCTCTCTCTCTCTCTCTCTCTCTCTTGAAGAATATATGTATGTATTTGAATTCTTCTGTCCTTTTTCATTTTTAATTTTTTCCACAGATAGTTTGAATACTAAATGATGAATGCTATATTTACCAATTCTAAAGCATGAAGTTCTCGGAGGCAAATTTTTGGGCTTTCCTCTTGTGAGTCTCTCTCCAAATTTCAAATTTCATAACATGTAATGTGCAATTGATATATTGAGGAGTTAACACGCGCTTTTATACTGTTTAACAACTCAATGCATTTATATTTTATTCTGTGTAAGCATATCAATCTTTTTGTGTATATGTGTATTATTGGTTCTTTTACCTGAGCATCTAATGCAACCCTATTTCTTATCAATTAATTATATGATGTTTGATATATTTATTTCTTCACACATAATTCTTTCCCCTGTCTCTCTACATCATTCAATCACTACATCATTCTCCCACTCAACCGACCATACACTCTTTCAAATGTTAATTAATGGGATGCTGCTAAAAAATAATGTTATATATTTTGTAAAAAAAATAATGTTATATATTTTGTAGATTGTTCTGCATAGTCATTTTTTGAAGGCAAAGTACATTCATATTAACACAAGGATATTATTTTTCGGTAGTGAAAAAAATTTATGCTTCATCTTTAAAGAAGTAGAGAAGAAGGAGAAAGATAAGGACAAGAAAATGTGATGACGCATGGCCATTGCTTTTTTTAAATAGTAGCTAATGCAAAGGATGTTTTGTAAGCATTTTTTTATTGACACGTTGATTGTATGAAATTAATTTCTATTTTAGTCCAATAAGTTTTTGATATATGGAGTCGTAGGCACAGGCAATACGCTAGTATATATATATATATAGAGTGATATAGTTATGATATATATGTTAGTGTATACAATATATACTCCTCAAATCAAAATAGTCTAGTGTGAGAGAGTGTGTTCAAGCTTGAGTAAAGGGAAAAATTGTTCATAAAATTTATGTTAAAAAAGGTATTTTAGTCATTTCATACGTTGTAGGGGCAATTTGGGATTTTCAAGTAAAAAATAGGGTGACATTAGCAATTTTCATACCTGCAAAGTTGACAGGGGAGGTCAGTGTTATAAAAAGTAAATTGACAAGGGAGGGCAGTGTTATTTTTAAAAATACATTGGAGGTATCTGTTATTTTGCTTATTTACAGGGAAGGTCAGTGTAATTTTCCCATATATATATAGGGTGCAACGGAGAACCTAGTTTTATACTATATTAATTAAAACAATGGGAGAGACCAACTTTTCAACTTCCATCATTAAATATTGCAAGTGGAGAACCCTCCTAAGCCACCTTCTCCACATTCTATTTACCTAACCCACCCATTCCCTTTCATCTTCTTTTACCTTATATAATTGTTTACGTAGACTTGATTGAAAATATGTAAGATTCAGGGACGAAACTACTCAGGTATCAAGGGGGGTCATGGCCCCCCCCCCAAAAAAAAAATAATAATTTTTTTTACTAAGTAGGCTGAAGTAGCCTACATTCAGATTTCAGTCTGTAGAAATCAGGCCACTTGGCCCCTCCAATACAAATTCTAAAATTTTACCAACACTACCCACGATATATATATTAAATAATAATTTATCATAAACTTTAGTAGACAAAGCAATATAATATTACAACTCATGATAGCATGCTTTCAATAAAAAATTATGAAATAAAACAAGTAGACAATGATCGGCTTATATTACAACTCAATTTCAGCAACAATATGAAAACATTGAAATTCAAATAGATCTCTCTAAAAAGACATTTGGTTGATTTACCAAATAAATTATTTTGTTGCTAAAAAAAATTATTTATTGTCCCAAAGCAATTGAAAAACATGCCACATCCTCTACTTATTCTTGTTTGTTAAAGTTAATTGAGCAGATTTTTCAATTTGGATGATTTTATGAAATTTTGTGAAATCTAAATTATCTTTAACTTATGGTCAGTGTGGTGATGTTGATGTTGCTTATAATGCCATTACATCATTTGAATTTATATTTATCTTGCATGTGGTGAAAGAAATTATGGGAATGACCAATTGCCTTTGTCAAGCTTTGCAACAAAAGTCCCAAGACATTTAAAATACTATATATGAATCTAGTGTCAACTACAATAGCACGCACTTGTATAAAAACTGAGGGATGATGGCTGAGATGTATTACTTGGAAATGTGAAATCATTTTGTGAAAAACATTGCATTCATCTACCCGATATGAGTGATCATTACTTAATAGGTCAAGGTCGGTCAAATCATCAATGAGATCACATTACAATTGAGCATCGTTATCGGATTAATATTTTTAATGTTACAAAAGATTCTCAATTGCAAGAGTTAAATAATCGATTTAGCGAGCAACAGAACTCCTTATTCTTAGCTCAGCTTTGGATCCTAGGGGTGTTTATAAATCTTTTCAAATTGATGATATTTGCAATCTTATAGAGTGGTTTTATCCTAAAGATTTCACAGAGTAAGAGAGAACTCTTTTGATATTTCAACTGCAACATTATGAGCTTAATGCACCTCATCATCCACATTTCCAAAGCATGTCTACAATTCCTCAACTATGTCGAGGATTAGTAGAAACAAATAAGTCAAAGGTCTATTGTTTAATTGATAGATTGATTCGGTTTATGTTAACTCTTCTAGTTTTCATGGCAACTACAAAAGGACATTTTCAATTATGAAATTTGTTAAAACCAAGCTCCGTAACAAGATGGAGGATGAATTTCTTGTAGATTACTTGGTTGTCAGCATCGAGGGAGAAATTTTTGAGACTTTTAGTTATGATTCAATCATAGATGATTTTTATTCTCTAAAAGATCGGTCGGGCAAATCTTTGATAGTAGTTACTTTTTTTTTTTGCTCCCTTTTTGTACATATCAAGTCATGTTTGATTGGATACATAAGAGGGTTTTTTTTTTTGTCCATTTTGTGTCTATGTAAAAATTGACCAAATGTATTTTTCAATGCACTTAATGGAATGAAATACTTTTGATTACCCAATCTTATCTTAATTAATATTATTTTACATTAATAATATATGTTAGAATTTTTATTGTGAATTGTTTTTAATATTTTTAAAATTTTTATTTATATAATAAGTCCCCCCCCCCCCCCCGAACCAAAACTTGTTGGGTCCACTCCTGTGTCAGAAGTTCATGTTTGGAGACCATCAATTATGGTAGTAGGTCTGCTTCAGATCTCATCCTTGCTAATTGTTTATGTAGACTTGATTGAAAAATTGCGACAAAAGGGGTGCAACACGAGGACTTTCCAGACATTAGTGCTGTTATGGTTGCACCCGCCAGCGATCTTCTTCTGCTTTCTCACCAACGAATAGTTGAGAAGAACCCAAACATAGATTTAAGGGTGGTGAAATATAGTTTTAAAGATGGTGAGGTATAGATGAATTGTGGTGACAAAAATTTAACTTATAATAATTCAAGATTTCTTAGGTATAAGGGTGGTAGAATGCAGATTTGAATGTAGTAAAATATATATTTAAATGTGGTGAGGTATAGATGAATTGTGGTGACAGAACATTAACTTATAATAAACAAACAGAACCTCTGAAAATATATATCGTGCACTATTCAATTAACTTCATATAGACATATTATCCGTACTACGTCTGATTTATCGGGCAATTTTATGTTAAAAGTGGTTCTTTCCAGAAAAAAGAGGGTCTGTCTAAACCCTGAATTCAGAGGCAAATTTCCGGAAATATATATATATGATATAGATAAGCAAAATACTTTTAAAAAAAAGAAGGGCGAAATACATCCGTGCATATATTGAAGCATTAATATATATATATATATATATATATATATATATATATTGATACAGGAGCATCCGAGTCAGATGATGCTGAGCTGTCAGACAACACGTTGATGGCACTGAAATATCTTGAGTTGGCAGATCAGCGTAAAGATGGTAGAAAATCGTGACCTTGTCACTAATTAGGGTATTTTTGGATGCGCTTCAGTATTTTGGCCATAACTTTGGCTACAGGTGTCAAAATCGCCTTTATGACCACAATTCGAAAAGCTTGGTTCGGCATGCACGTCGTGGGCACCAAGCTAAAGCTAGGTGAGTATTTTTTCGAGGCCAAAATCCACTGTTTTCCCCTCCGAATCCCTAATTTTAGTTATTTCTTTCCTTTTTTGGTAATATTTATTTTGTTGATTAGGAAGAGATTCTGGGCTTGATTTGGGCCAGAATTCTGGCAACTTTCTTCTTTTATTTCGTATTTTATTTTGGCAAGAATATTAGGTTTTTGCTATTTTTGGTAATGTTGACGAAGTTCAGCTATATAACCCGGCTTGTGGGTTGATTCGAAGGTACTTTTGATTTTGAATAATAATATTGAATACCAGAGACTTTTCTCTGAGTTTTTGGGCAATTCTCGTGCTTTCTTTCTGTTTATTTTCTATTGCCCTTAGCCTACAGAATAATCACTATTCTATCCGTCCTCAGTTGGTATAAGAGCTTTCAGCATCTTCCTGGGTGAGATTTCATCAGTTTTCATGGCTGGTGGTCGTGGTCGTCGTGGGCAGGTTCCGAATGAGGAAGTCCCACACCGTGATCGTAGTGTTCAGGAGTTGATGATTGAGGATTTACAGAGGCAAATTGCAGAGTTAACCCAGCGTCTAACGGCGCAGACTATCAGTGACCATGAGGTGGAAGATCACGAATCCGATTCCAGTTCTGACAACCCGTTTCACAATCGTGCTCGATTCTGGGGGCACCGTGGTCGGGAGGAACGTCATGGAGACCTCAGTTTTAGAGTGGATCTGCCCGAGTTTTCTGGTACGTTACAGGCCGAAGGATTTGTTGATTGGATGAACGAAGTGGAGCGTATCTTTGAATATAAAGAAGTCCCAGATCGTGTCAAGGTGAAACTGGTCGCCATCAAACTCAAAGGCAGAGCCTCTGCATGGTGGGAGCAGTTGAAACGATCACGAGATAGGCAAGGCAAGGCCAAGATCACTGATTGGGAGAAGATGAAGAAGAAGAAGATGAAGGGTCACTTCCTTCCTTTCGGCTACATTCAAACCCTATTTCAGCGACTTCAGTCGTTGAGGCAAGGAACGAGATCGGTTGATGATTACACAGAGGAGTTCTATCAATTGATAGCCCGGAATGATTTATCTAAGACAGAAGAACAGACGGTGGCGCGGTATTTGGGAGGGTTGCGGCAGCCCCTGCAAGATGTCCTCAGCCTTCACTCGCTTTGGACTATTTCTGAAGCATACCAACGCACACTTGCTGTGGAAAAATAGCAGAATCGGAGGCCAGTGATCAGGAGCGATCAAAACAACCGGCCAGCCGACACCACAGGGTAATTCTCACTCGAACATTAGATGTTTCAGATGTGGTGAATAGGGATACAGAGCGAATGAGTGCAGGAAGCCTACTAGTCAAAAGGACAAAAATCTCCTAATTGAGGAAGACGTGGTATACGAAACTGAGGAGACTGGAGAGCCTATGTATGACGATGATGAAGATGGAGATGTGCTGTATGGAGATGGCCGTGAGAATCTGGTCATTCGTAAGAGTCTACTGACTCCCAGGGGTGATTCAGGAGATGATTGGTTGAGAACCAATATTTTTCACACGACTTGCACAGTTGTAGATAAAGTCTGCAAGATGATCATTGACAGTGGCAGTTGTGAGAACGTAGCGTCTGAAGAGGCTGTCCAGGAATTGCTGTTGAAGACAGATCGTCATCCCAACCCGGACAATTGTCATGGCTAAATAAAGTCAGTGGGGTAAAGGTGGATAGGAGATGCCTAGTGTCTTTCTCGATTGGCAAGAAATATTTTGATAATGCTTGGTGTGATGTTGTGGCTATGGATGCTTGTCATGTACTGTTAGGTAGGCCTTGGTAGTATGATCGCAGTGTTACTCATGACGGGCGAAAGAACACATATTCCCTTAGCATCAATATTCGTTTTGGTGATTGTTGATTTCGTCGGCGATTTTCGTCGGCCTTCCCTCCACCGATGATTTCGGTGTATAGCCACTTTGTAGTGTAGGGAAGAGATGTGAGATTCGAAGAAAAGAGGAAACAGAAAAGTGTACAATTTGTGTTGTTTTTACAATGATTTCATAGGGATAAATATGTAAATTAAATTTGTTGCTTTGAAAAAAAATTAAAAATATATATAAATTAAATATCTATCTATATCTCTATATATAATATATAATTTTTTTAAAAAAAATACATAAATACCAAAATATATATATACATATTATATATATATTATGTATATGTGTATATATATATATAAATCACCCTTCCTAAATTTGTTCCCAATTTGGAGAGTCCAAGCCATTATTTCATACTGGTTTTCTTTTTCGGATAAGGTAAGATTAAGTTTACAGTGGTTCATTAGAAATGAAGTTCTTTATTGACCAACCGAGAGGTTTTCCATAGGTCACAAGACTGTAACAATGTTGTTTCTTGCTGTGTTGGAGAGAACTGGAATTACAGCTTTTGATCTTAGTTATATACATCATATCTTGAAAAGAAAAAAATAATAATAACAACTTATTGAGATAATAGACCATCACATCACACTTACAAAATAATAAAAAATTCAATATATTAAAATAAATATTAAAACAACTTACACAAAAATAAACAATAAAATAATTTACATAATGACCAATTCTTCATTAACTACTCTGTATTTATTGACCTTAAAGATAACCATTGAATGAAGAGCTGATAATTCAATCTCCAATTGATTTGCAGTTACTTGCAAATTCATTATCACCGTTTCATTATTGCGAGAATTTAAAAAATAAGACATTTCAAAATTAATTTTATTTTTTTACGACAATTTCAGGCATCAAATTTCTTATTTTATAAATTGCACGCACATCTTGTTCGCGTGTTATTTTAACTTCCAAACCATTATTTACACTTGCCATTTCTCTAGCTAGGCTGTTTTTAAAATTTTTAACTCTATCATGTATTTTATTAATTTCTTCAAACAAAATTTTATTTAAAGTTTGTTGTTCTTGCAAGTCAGATTCTAAATTTTTTATTTTTTCTTTTTTCTTTCTGCATCTTTTTTTCATTTTTTGTACTCCTGTAAGCCGCAGGATCTGTGTCTTTATTTATTTCTTTTAAACTTCTATCCAATCCGCCAGCCAAAAGTTTCTCCTCTTCAAGATTTCGTAAAGAGTTTGAATGGCTTCTTGTTCCATATTGCTCCGCAACTGCATACCCAAAATTTTTGATTGGAACGTAAATAAAGCTTCAACATCATGAACTGCAAGATCCCAAACTCTAGACGTCATGTCTGTCAAAATTCAAATATAAACAAATTAATATCAAATTACTAAAAACTAAGTTGAAATTGCAATCGATAAATACAAAGATAAACATATAAACATATTATTAAGCTGAGCCAAAGTAGATTTATGGCCAAAATCTTCATATTAAGCATTAACCCCAAAATACAGAGAGAAACCATAAATGCTGTGTCTGGTCACCAGAACAAAAAAAAATGGGAGGAAAAGAAAATAAACATTTAGAGATATTGTTGAAAATATTCTCTCTGTAGAAACATTGCTCTATTTTAATCACTTTTAATGCTCGAAAAATTTGCAAAAATATTTATAGAAATTTGCAAAAATTCTAAAACAGAATCGTTGAAAAGTGGACTTTTGATTTTTTTTTCTTTCTCATGTCTTGAAATTAGTACTACAAATATGGCATACATATAATTACTCACTACAGCTATAACCAGAAATATCCAATTAAAAACTAACACGTGTTGAAAAAAGAATAATAGTATAGTGTCAGGCACACATTTTTCGGAGAGCACTCCAACAAGGATTTCCAAAGATATTTGTTCTGATGTGCAACAGGTGGAGGACATACAATATGTACTTGTTTCAGGAAATTAGAGGATGGTGATATTGTAAATGTTGATGTAACTGTGTACTATAAAGGTGTCCATGGTAAAGATGCATTGCACCTTTAATTGGATTAGGGTCTTCTGTTGATTCTGTTAGCTCACTGGGGTTATCTATATAAATATACAGTATATATATACATATACATATATATCGTATATATATACATTATATAATATAAATATATAGTATATATATACATATACATATATACCGTATATATAGATAGTATATAAATATAAATATATAGTATATATATATACACATATACATATATATCGTATATATATATATATATATTTATATATAATAATATAAAAATATATAAATATATATATATATACACATATATACAGTATATAAATAAATATATATATACTGTATAGATATATAATAGTATAAATATATAATACTAATGTTGCTTATTTTTAGTATTTATGTCTACCTATGTTTTTATGAAATTTAATGTGTGTAATATTTTTTTATATATTATGGTAAGTTAATTCAATTTTTAAATTGAATTATAATCCATCAAAATATGGTTAGAAGTTAAAATTTATACAAATTCCGGTTACAAAACTCATTCTCATTATAGGCAACCTTGAGTCCAATACTTAATTGAAGTTTTTTTTTTTGTAAACAAAAATAAGCACCTATGTTTTCAACAGAAAAATGAAGAATAAAAAAAACAAAAATATAATCAAACATCAGAAATTCAAAATCGATCTAAAACATAAGTATAATTTACAACAAAGTAGTCGGTTCACCACCTTCACTAAAGTTCAATCCAATCATAATTTCATGCATAATATCCATAAACCTACTCTAGTGAGGGTGGTGAACCGACTACCTTGTTCACACTCGTTAACACATAATTATTTGGTATTATGCATTAAATACACTAGTGATAATATTGAGGAGAAAAGGCTTCAACACTAGCATGAGCAACTAACCTCCTGTCTGGGCTCATAATATTTGTAAATGTCAAATATATCAAATGCTACATTTAAAATTACATATATTATTTTACTAAGCAACATGGTAATATTAATTTATGCCCTATCAACTATATTAATAGATCATATTTGATCTTTTAAACTAAATTGTTTACATATTATAATTTAAACTATATTTATTTTGAATTTGAAAATAATAAACTATAATAAATTAAAGAGGTATTTATGCAAATAAATATTCTTATTCGTAAGATTGATTTAGGGAGGCGATATTCGCACTCCTATTTTCTACATTTGCACTTCCATTTTAGGAGAAATGTCACTTCTAACTTTCACTTCACAGTGAATGATTAACTTTTTTCAAAATACTAAACTACTCTTTCAGACATCCTATTTGTCTCTTATCTTTAATGTTTTTGTTCTTTTTTAATCGAATCCAAAAAAATACTCGGAAAAAATTAATAAAAAAAAATTCTCTTTTTACAAAACCCAAAAAAAGTTATCTATGTTGAATAAATTATTTCTTTTAACAAGACCAAAATATATATAGATATATATCTGTTAAAGAAATTATATCTTTTGGCATGAGATAAAAAAAATATGTCTCTATTGAATAAATTATTTCTTTTGGTAGGAATTAAAAATTAAAAAGTACCCAAAAAATAGTTATCCTTGTTGAATAAATTTTCTCAGGACCAAAAAAAAAAGTAAATAAAAAAATTTATTCTTATTGCATAAACGATCTACATTGAGAGTACAAAAAAAAAAGTTATTGTTATTCAATAAATTATATCTTTTAATAGGTTCAAAAAAAGAAATTATCTCTATTGAATAAATTATCAATATTGGAAGAAGCAAAAAAAAAAAAAATAAATAAAATTTGTTGAATAAATTATCCATTTTGACAAGACAAAAAAAAAAAGTACTAAAGAAAGTTAAAAAGGTAAAAAAGATTATTTTTATTGAATAAATTATCCATTTTGACAAGACAAAAAAAAAAGTACTAAAGAAAGTTAAAAAGGTAAAAAAGATTATTTTTATTGAATAAATTATCCATTTTGACAAGACAAAAAAAAAAGTACTAAACAAAGTTAAAAAGGTAAAAAAAATTCTTTCTTTTGATATGACCCAAAAATAAAAAATAAAAAACCTAAAGAAAGTAAAAAAAACGTTTAACTTGATAGTATAAAGGGTAGTTGTGGTATTATTAAATAAGAGATGATGTATTAATTAGTTTAAGGACCATCTTGTCATTTTCTTTAAAAGAAAAATGTAGGTGGAGTGCAATTGAAGAAAAGAGGAGTGCGTATATCGCCTCCCTTGATTTAAAAGTTAAAGGCTTTATTAGATCGAGTTTAGCTTTTATATTTAACTCTGTATTTCGGATTAAATAGGTAGCAAATCAATGGCGCACAACATTGGTTTTTTAATTTTTATTCCGGATTATGTTTATAGTCGATAAGACCTATTCCTAGAGAAATCATCCCTTGATCAGAAGCTACATAATTCATGATATTGTTAGTATTTAAGCATATTAAATAAAACTATAGAATTTTTTTATATTCAGTTAAGATATATACAATAATATGATCCGATCTTCATTCGGTACTATTTTTGGAGGATCCATGCTTTGTAGGACCAGATAAAACTGATGATAGGAAGGAATGTACTAAATTGCTAATACAATTTTTTCGACCTTCACCCTACAAATGGACCTTAAAATAGTAACTTTAATCTCCATATGATATAATACTGAATTTTTTTATAATAATTTAATTTTTATTTTTAAAAAAATTAGATTTCCATTAGATTTTAATTATTATAGTATGAATCCGATTCAATTATTATAACCATTTATGTGTTAGCAGTTATGCCTTACATCTAATATATAGTTGATAGACATGAAAGTAACTTTAATCTTCATATGAAATAGTACTGAATTTTTATTGATAATTTAATTTTTTACATTAAGTTAGTAAATGGAATTATGAAATTACATATTTACTTTTTTATTTAAATTATTTCCCAAGCAAAACCCTTTCCTTTTTTATTAACCCTTTATTTTTATTTCTAGTTTCAAAATTTACTTTTTTATTTAAATTATTTCTCAAGAAAAACCTTTTCCTTTTTTTATTAACCTTTTCTTTTTTATTTCTAATTTCTAAATTAAAAGAAGCAAAACCCTTTTTCGCTAAAAAAAAGTGTACAATGAGGTCCTAAACACCTATAAAATCACTCTTCTTCTTAATTACGGCTCTCTATTCTTCTCAAACGTTGGTCAAATAATGTTATGGCATCAAGTGAAATAGCTTGCAATGTATAAGACGTGTAGACTATTGCATTATAAATTGAGGAGCATTCACTTATATTTCTTGCTCATAATGGTCCCACAGGTGTGTCCCTCTTGCCAAAATATAATTCATTGTAGCTACTTGTGTTCAAAGGCAAAATGGTAAATTCGTTTTAAAAATGCAGTCACATATGTGCAGATCTAAGATTCTAATATAGATGATATCTGTGGAAAAGACTGGCATGCCATTACAGAGCATTGATAAATATATATATATATATATATATATATATATATATATATATTGATAAGTAATCACAGTGATAAACATGTAAGAATTTTGGGCTTCCATTGATTATTATTTCATAAAATTAAAATTTGGATTGATGATTGAGACCAAATAGAGAATTACCGGATA
This sequence comes from Cornus controversa, assembly GCA_026545225.1. Taxonomy (NCBI): domain Eukaryota; kingdom Viridiplantae; phylum Streptophyta; class Magnoliopsida; order Cornales; family Cornaceae; genus Cornus; species Cornus controversa. The sequence goes on along the minus strand of CM048854.1, from coordinate 654,951 downwards.
CCCTATACAGATGTGATTATAAATATTTATTGGGTTACGGTGTACCTTAGTCACATGTTATCATGTGTTTAGAGATATGGATAAGGATATATATATATATATATATATATAGTTACCTATAAAGGAGAAGATACTGGTAACGTTGGTTACCATGATATTGTAAAGGTAACGTAAAGTAATTATAATCTGATCGTTCCCTTGATGGGAGGGATTTGATCAGATATCTTCATATATATAGCTTGGTCCCCACTCTCACATATACGCTCCATACGGTTAGTCCTGTCCCATTTTAAAGACGTGAGCAGAAGTGGAGAGAGTGGAAGACCAGAGCAATAAAAGGTTGGATTTCTTCAAGGCGCTTTTGAGTTTATTAATGGCTTCCGCAGGTATGTCTAATATATAGTGTGTTATAAAGCATGTGTATGAATTTTGATTTAATCTTACATGTGGTATCAGAGCTTGGTCATACACATCTTATGACCCATATATGTTATATATACTGATTGCTTATATATGAAAATAGTAGTTCAATTTTTCTATTCGATTGCTTGCAATTTCTCAATTGTTGTAATATGAAATGGGTACAATATGCGTATATAAAGATAATTTTTCTTTATGGTTTCTTTTCTGTTATCGTTTTATTTTTGAGTTATACTATTGTGTTATGAATAGATCTAACTCTAAAAAAGTTTTGATTCATACCTTAAAATTTGATATCATTTTTATTGAAATAGCAATTTACGATTGTTGGGTAAATGACCCAAAACCATGTCGAACTTTTTACAATTGTTTTGGTAAATGACACAAAACAAATGTCACATTTGATTGTTGAGAGACGGTGATTCATTATTTTAATATTAGCAACACCTCTGATTGTCGAGAGAATTCATTGTTTTAATATTGGGATGTTGTAATCGAGTTAGTTTCAATGAAGGGATCTCTAGTCCACAATCAAATAAATAGTTCTAAGCTATGGAGGCAGGATTAGTTATTCCAGTTGGGTTTTACAAAAGGAATGAATCAATTATAATGAGGTTTTTTCTCTTTATCTTCAAAATTATTTAAATACGATTAGACCAAATGGTTATTTTTGACATATATTATGCGTAGGTATGTTTGTATTTAAGCAGACTAGTGCTCACACTACCTATAACTTAGTTCCTAAACTTAATATAGGCTACATCCTCTCTGTCTAATATTCTCTAGAACACCCTTCTACAAATATCTTAGATTTTTACAACTCAATTTACATATTACTACAAATCCTTAAAACCCTCCAAGTAGGTTAGTAAGGTGTGACATCAAGATTATGACATTAAGCAAGACACAACTGCATTATTTTTAATATTGATCAGTTGTTTAATATAATTTGTCATGATATATATTTTTTATTAAATATTTTGACACTACAACATCGATGCATAATTAACTAAGTTATGGAAGCATGTCAAAATATTACAGAAACTGTCATTATTTTGCATATGACTGTGATTATCAATTGATTGAGGATTTGATCCCGTTCTAAGAAACTTTTGCCAGATTAATTGAGTGTGCTACCAAAGTGGTTCATTTATGAAATCTGTAGAATTTCTTAGTTCAAAGGTTAAAGGATCAAAATTGCATTTTTGGATTATAACAACTAAAAATCCACCCAAAGGAGATTTTTATACGGTTCAATTCAAAAATGGCACATTATAATATATACAATATAAAGTTTGTGAAGACTTTCTCTTGCCCAAAGGTGTTGAAGTTTTTATAAATTTTGCATTATTATATATTAGTTTTGTGGTAAGTGTTAAATTATAGCATATTATATTTCGACCCAAAGGAGATTTATAATAATGCATTTGGAGTTTTGGGGCTCGGCTTTTATTGTTTAAATTGGATATTTTATTTACTTCCGTAGTTATGAATGCTTCCGTTAATACTCACTCTTTTTCCATTGAGTCATTGACTAGAACCAATTTAAGAAATAGAAGTAAGACCTAGATATTGTTCTTGGGTGAGCAAAATATGAGAACATCATATATGAAGTTGTCTCTGTCTGAACCTATTTGTGGAGGAATCCCTTAGTGCGATATTGTGAACCAATTCTTATATATCAAAGTAAGACCTAGAGATTGTTCTTGTGGAGCATGGGCATGGTAAAAGACGTCATAATCATAATAACCCTACCAAAAACATTGTGCCACCCAATGTACTCCAAGGTTTCAAACCAAATAAGAATGAGGTTGTCTTTCTTTTGCAAGAAGAAGTGTCATATGAAGAAGGAGTGTTATAAATATAAAGCTGCCTTGAAAAGCAAAATGGTAAACCTCTAGTCTTAGTTTGTTTTGAGTCTAGCTGGCCTTCTAACTCTTGGTGGATTGACACTAGACCTTCTATTCATGTCACTCATTCTTTGTAGGGTTTAGGAAATAGCATGAAAGTTGCAGTCGAGTCCTTATTAGGGTTGAGTTAGAGTCTAATTTTTCTTTAGATTTGATAGATGCAGTCTATGTACCTTCTATGAGAAGGAATTTAATTTTAGTGTCTAAGCTTGTTGTTTGGATATTCTTTCTAATTTAATAAAAGTGGTTTTAGTTTGTTTCATCATTCTTGTACAATTGGCAATGGTTTTTGTTTGATGGATTATATAAATTAAACTGTGTTCAATAGCTTTAAGTGTGAATAATAATTTTGGCGATAAACGTGTGCATCTTAATGAAAATTCATTTATGATTTGATATAAATGATTAGGTCATATTTCTTAGGAAAAAAAAAATTGAACGCTTAATAAAAGAAGATATCCTCCCTCCACTGAATTTTGGAGATTTTGGTGTTTGTGTTTACGGCATAAAATGAAAGTTGACTAATTCTAGAAAAAAGAGTTCTAATCATAATCAACAACTTTCAGAAATCATTCATACGGATATATGTGGTCTGTTTCCTAGTAACAACTTTTGGTGGACATCATTTTTTTTTTTTTTTTTGTAATTTTGATTGATGACTTCTCAAGTTATTGTTATATTTTTCTACTATCAGAAAAATCTAGTGTTTTTGATGTCATCTTTTTTATTTCTCTCACCCCTCTCTCATTCAAGTTTAATGTCATGCATTTGTGCACTCCTAATATATGTAGGAAGGTTGCAAATATCTACGATATTCTATTAGAGTGTATGCTTGACATTTGTGAAAAGTTGAATTTTTAGAGTTTTCTACATTTGTATAGAGAATTGTGAAGTGTTGTGGAATAATGAAAGATTTTAGAAATTTTGTACTAAGTACGTTGATTAGAAAATATTCTAAAAGTGTATAGTTATGTAAATTAAAGTTGTAATTATCCGAATATTTTGAAGGAATATCCTAGTCATTTATTGAAATGCATCCTAGTCATCTATTAGGAAGGAGGATGTCTATATATAAAGGGAATGAGTCTGTAATCATTTCCTAGTTCACTTGCTTTTTAAATTTCTTCCATTACAATGTAGAAGGCGTGGTCAATTACCACCACAAAATTTCCCTCAGACTCATATTTTTGGTGTTTGAGGTTGAGGTTAAAAATCAATTAGATAGCAAAATCAAAATTGTAATGTCCGATCGGGTTGGGGAGTATTATGGTAAATACCACGAGTCTGGTCGCTATCCAGGTCTTTTTGCTAAATTTCTCCAACAGGATGTATAGTTGTTCAATATACCACTCCTGGGCTGTCTGAACAAAATGGGGTTGGAGAAATGCGTAACCATACCCTGAAGGATAGGATCCTAAGTATGATTTGCATGGTTTTCCTTACCTGAATTTTTATGGGTTAAGCCTTTAAGACGAACAATTATATTTTGAATATGTTTCCTAGTAAAGCAGTTAGCAAAACTTTTTCAAGAAAAGAAGTTAGATCCTAGAACCATTAGTATTGGGTATCTAGAAATGTTTAAAGGCTATTAATTCTACTGTTTCAGTTCAGGCACTAAGATTGTTGAGACTAATTGTGCTAAATTCATAAAAGATTTTGTTTTTTTTGTGGGAGTGCAGATTCTCACAGGTTTAACTTGGAGAAAGAGTTTAGCATTGTTCCAGTGAGTTTCCACAACCTAAACAACAAATTTTTTTTAAAGATGGGTTAGGTTGACAACACTATGTTAGTGGGAGTGAATTTATGTTTCTTGTTATTATTGTGACGTTTTGTTAGCCTTGATCACAATATTCTAAAGAATATTGGTTAGAGATAATAGGTGATGAATTATTAAGAATACGTATTCACCTTCACATATAGGAATTGGTCAGACTCACAATAATACAGAAAGAGAAACTATGAAGAATAAGTTTTTTTTTTCTGTTATTATAAGTACAATGTATGTTGAAGTATGAAGTCGTAAAATTTGAGGTTAGTATACTTCCTAGACTTCAAGCTAATCTTGGTTCTGAGTCTTGGGGCTGCAAATAAAGTTTTACGTTATTGGCAAAGGCCCAAGAATTTTAGGCTTATTCATACTGAACTTATTCATGGTAAGGGTAATATGTATATGAAATCAAATTCTGGTTACATATTTAAGTTTGTAACCTGTTATGAAGTCTTTTATTAGAGGTAGTCGTGTAGTTGACTCAATTTTGAAAGCATAAAGATATTTTGTGACAATATTTCTGCAGTATTTTAATTCCAAGAACAATAAGAGGTTTTGTTATAAGTATATAGATATTAAGTACTTGCTTGTAAGGGAGAAGTGAGAGAAGAACAGATAGTGATTGACTACATAGAGACTAAGGCAATGGTAATAGACCCACTAACTAAAGCCTTACCCATTGGGTTATTCAAGAATCATATAATTACCATGGGTTTGGTAGATTTTTTTTGATGTACTTGGATAGTGGGAGTTTATTCATTTATTTGCTCTTATTTTATATCATTCATAAAAACTTTTTTAGTCTCATCTTTTATGAATATTTGGTAGCTCATAAAGTTTGGAGCATAAAATTTTCAATTCATGAATATTCTCTTTGTGCACATATGATATTATGAATTGTATGAATCTCGTGAGGAGATATAAAGTTTGAAAGATTACATTTGCATTCAGTATACAGTTATTAACTGAATTTTTTATGGCTCATGTCATAAGGTTATTACAGACATAAAGTTGAAAGGTATGACTGTCTTGCATTAAAGACATAAGCTTCAAGTTTGAAGTATAAGGGGTTTTGTGAAAAACCATAAAGTTGGACCGATATGGATATAGCATAAATAATCACATAAAGATACTATTTTTCATGTATTCCATATTTGTCGGGAATCCATGTGGATAATGGTGCTAGTGTTGTGATCATGGATGGTCATGTATGATTATATGTACATAAACCACTTTGGTTCGCATTGGTAGTATTATTTGATAGGATCTTGAATGAAGGTATTTTCATATTTGGTTTCTGTGGCCACTTAAGTTATCCAATCCGAAAATTTTATTTTTAAAACAAAAATCCATGTAATCAATGTTTGCCCAAGTGGGAGAATGTAAGAATTTTGGGCTTCCATTGATTATTATTTCATAAAATTAAAATTCGGATTGATGATTGAGACCAAATAGAGAATTACCGGATACCCTATACAGATGTGATTATAAATACTTATTGGGTTACGGTGTACCTTAGTCACATGTTATCATGTGTTTAGAGATATGGATAAGGATATATATATATATAGTTACCTATAAAGGAGAAGATAATGGTAACGTTGGTTACCATGATATTGTAAAGGTAACGTAAAGTAATTTTAATTTGATCGTTCCCTTGATGGGAGGGATTTGATCAGATATCTTCATATATATAGCTTGGTCTCCACTCTCACATATACGCTCCATACGGTTAGTCCTGCCCCATTTTAGAGACGTGAGCATAAGTGGAGAGAGTGGAAGACCAGAGCAATAAAAGGTTGGATTTCTTCAAGGCGCTTCTAAGTTTATTAATGGCTTCTGCAGGTATGTCTAATCTATAGTGTGTTATAAAGCATGTGTATGAATTTCGATTTAATCTTACAAAACATGCTACCAACAAAACTCTATGATAGGACAAGGTTTAACTGTTTCCAACATTAAACTGTGATGAGACGAGAAAAAAGAGAAAACCTTATTTGCAAAAGTTCTACCACCTTAGCACAAACTAGCCACTGATGATTTATAACTATAGAGTATAGCAAATTTGATGCATCAACCAATCATTTATATTTTAATTTCTGAATCAAGTACTTCAAGCAGTAAAATCTTTCCATAACTGCCAAATTCTATTGCATTAAATTGAGAAAAGACATTTACTGGTTAGGCAATTTATTTTTAAATTGTTATTTTTATGGATAAAAATAACAATTTAAAAATATGATATTAATATATTAATAATAATATAACTGTTAAAAGGAAACATAATATTAATATAATAGTAATATAAGAACTCTTAAAAACTAAAAGGTACAGGATTTTGTATAATATAACATTAGAATAATAAAGTGCACCTTTCTAGTTTTGCAATGAACACACTCACAGAAAATAGTACTTGTGCACCTTTGTAGTTTTGCAATGTACACGAGCACACAGTAATATTCCCTTTGAAGTTTTGCAATGTACACGAGCAGTGGCATAATAGGCTCACGCGATGCAGTGGCATAAAAGATTAAAATAATATGTTCACGCATTACTCTTTCCGCTTCAAACTCTCTCACTCTCTCTTCTTGTCCAGACAGATAAATCGATGTGAGCAAGCATGTCTATCAAGAAAATCCAAAAAATAATCAGGAGTTACAAATAAAATAAATGTAGACCAAACCAACTTGTCTTGTAACTAATATACTTCCTAGTAGGTTAGGGATAATATATATATATATATATATATATATATATATATATTATTAATTTGTATCTATACATATATCAGCTATTAATTTTTGTCACCTCTCATTGTACAAAGACCTCGAACAAACTGGTCAAACCCGACCCGGTTAAAAGTTTGTGACTGACTTTGTTAAACTTGGACACCCCTGTTCTTTTGACATTCATTAATTATGCTTTAAGAAATTTGATAAATAATATAATAAATAAACTTGTGACACAAATTAGTTAAATTGGGACAAATCCGACCCACATAAAAGACTTGTCAAATCTGACTCGTTTATAATAGTCAGCCACTTTTCAAAGTCTGACATATTTTCATAAAAGATCCGACACATACCTATTTTTATACACTAATTTATAAATAAGAACAAACAATTTTTCTTTTACGATTTTAGTCTAATTTTTTTCCCTTTTACTAGTAAGTGATTGAATTAAATTGTATGTTAACATATTGTGATCAAAAAAACATATCATGATATGGTTTAATAAATATAGAGGTTCTGCATTTTAAAATATAACCCGAACTCTTTAAATAGTTGCAAATGTACTAGAATGAATTCATTAATTTAATAAAAAAATTGACCCATAAAATATGCATATTATATATCAAGAATCTTCAACCATCCATTAAGTAAAGTTGTCAAATTTACAAAATGTGTTCACCTAACTCAACGCCCAAAAACAAAAGAGAGTCTGAGACTAATTAAAACTCATTCAGAATAATAGGCTCACGCGATGCAGTGGCCAGTATTTGTTTATTTTATTTTTGTTTTCTTAGCAAAGCACAACTCTCTTCCACTTGCAACCAGATAAATAGAGAAGGGACAAGTACAATGGAAAGTAGTTCCGCTCAGACCATGTGCTACGTCTTCTTCCACTTGCGACCAGATAAAAGCGAGTAATGACGAACCTGTAGTAACCCTTGTTGACGGGTGTGAGTGGGCGGGTGCGTAGATAGACACTGGGCTGAGCTACCACACTGACAGGGTACAAGGTGCTCAATCCCACATCGCCTGGGTGTGGAGAAGGGGATGTGCTTATATGTAGTATGTTCTCTTCAAATGGTATGAGGCATTTTGGGGTAAAATCCAAGAACAAAACCATGCGGGCTCAGGCCCAAAGCGGACAATATCATACCATGTGTTGGAGCGGGGTATTATAGTTGGTATCAGAGTCTGAACCCAGCCGGAAGTGTGCCGACGAGGACGTCGGGCCTCGTAGGGGGGTGGATTGTAGTAACCCTTGTGGACGGGTGTGAGTGGGTGGGTGCATAGACAGACACTGGGCTGAGCTACCACACTGACAGGGTACAAGGTGCTCAATCCCACATCGCCTGGGTGTGGAGAAGGGGATGTGCTTATATGTAGTATGTTCTCTTCAAATGGTATGAGGCCTTTTGGGGTAAAATCCAAGAGCAAAACCGTGCGGGCTCAGGCCCAAAGCGGACAATATTATACCATGTGTTGAAGCGGGGTATTACAGAACCAGAGCTTGCAAGCAGATAAAAGCGAGAAACGACGAACCAGAGCTTGCAACCAGATAAAAAAGAGAAACGACGAACCAGAGCAAACAACACGAACATCTACTACCTCTGAAACTCACCAAGGTACCTAAAATGGTTGTTAAGTTGTGTTACAAAAACGGCAATATCTCTACATTTTCATTTTCTTTTCCTCCCATTTTTTTGTTCTGGTGACCAGACACCGCATGTATGATTTCTCTGACAAAGTTCTGTATTTTGGGTTTAATGCTTAATATGAAGATTTTTGCCATAAATTTACTTTGGCTTAGCTTAATAATATGCTCTATCTGGCCTTCCTTTTTGGTCACTAAACTCCAAATTAGGAAGGGTTTGTTTATTTGGTTTTAGGTTTGTTCTGTTTTCTTAAGGTTTTCCATTTAACCACGATCTTTTCCATTGATGGTTCGAATATTGGGTGTGTATCATTGTATGTATCTGTATTGGTGGTCTCTTTCTCTGGATTTCATTGCATATTCATTGTCTCCCTCTCTCTCTCTCTTTCTCTCTCTCTTTTGCCGGTATTAATGTTCTAAATATTTTTGCAAAATTTTGTAGCATTAAGGGTGACTAAAAAGAGTAATGTTTCTTCGGAGAAAATATTTCTGTACTCTGTTTGGTTTCTGCAGAACAAGAGTAATTTTTTTATATAAATACACATACTATTTATCACGCTGGTCAGGTACATAAAATTATATAAAAAATTGTAACTTTTTTTTTTACAAGTCAAAAGACTCAAAACATAGCGGAAGCTATACTTCAATTAAAACTCTCGTAATATTCTATTTAACAAAATTAGTTTCATCAAAAAATATTATTTGTATTAAAAGTTATGAACTTTTAAAAACATAAAATGAAGTATATGTGTATATATATTATATGTAAGTATATACATGTATATATGTACATATAACGTATTTAATCATTTACGCCACTGTTTCACGTGAGCCTATTATTCTGAGTTTTAATTTGTCTCAGACTGCAATTTGTACTGTTCGGCTACTGGTTGAGTTAGGTAAATACATTTACTTCACTGGACTATAAATTTGACAACTTCACTTAATGGGGGTTGGGGTTGGGGATTCGTGATATATAATATGCGTATTTTAAGGGTTCAATTTTTTTATTAAATTAATGAATTCATTCCTGTACATGAATTCAACCATTTAAACAAAGAGTTCCGGTTATATTTCAAAATGCAGAACCTCTATATTTATTAAAGCATATCATGATATGTTTTTTGTTCTCTACATGTTAACTTACAATTCAATTCAATCCAATCCGATCTGTAACTAGTAAAAGGGGAAAAAATACTGGATGAAAGTCGTAAAAGAAAAATTGGTTGTTCTTATTTATGTGTGTGTGAAAATGGGAATGGGTTTGGTCTTTTATACCGGTTGGGTCCTATAAATGGGTCAGATCAGATTGACCCGTTTTATCTGGGCCTGGGGTTGTCTGTCTAATTTGGGTCAAGTTGGGCCATTTTTTTGGGTTCATTGACCAATTCGGGTGGGTCATATCAAATATGAGTTGGTGGGTTGACCCGATCCATATTTGATCCATTCATATGTAATCCAGTCCAAACCTTTTGCCATGATAGCTATTATCGTGTTTAGTCGGTTCAAAGATGGGTTAAAGGATTGACCCGACGCATATTCAACTCCCTCATATTTGACCCGCAACAAACGGATTGAATATGGGGTCAACACATATAACCCGTCCACATTTGACCTGATCCAAACCCGTCAAACTCGTCCAGTTTGCTACCCTTAATAACATGTCATAAATATTTATAAGGGCAAAATGAGGGTTTGCCCTAAACACACTCATATACAAAGTTTGCTTAAACTTACACTCACACGTTTGACTGCACAAAACCACCAATTGAAGTTCATCGGTCAAAAAATTATTTGAAATGTCTGTTTTACCCTTCACTAACTGAAAAGACATTTTTAACCATACTTTTCACGTTAAAATACCATACTGCTCCCAACTTTTCTTTTTCACTTGACAAAACTACCCTTATTATCTTGCTTTTCTCCCTCCTCTTTCACTCACCCTCAAAGCTCACTTTCTCTAATTCTTCCTCTCTCTTTCTCGAATCTGTCTCTTTATATCTAACCCCCTCTCTTTTATTTATTTTATCTACTTCTCTCTCATAAATCTTCACCCTTTTCTCTTTTATTTTTTTCTCTTTCACTGTTTGCTATGACAGTGCACATGAAAATTGGCAATGATAGCATGGCTTTGGTGGTGGCAGTGGTGTTTCAGCAATAGTAGAGAGATGACAACAAAGGAGACTTATATGAAGAGTGTTACAAGAGTACACGAGTTTATTTCCAAATATGAGAAACTTAAAAGAGAATATATTTTGCATTTTGCCTTCTACTACAAAGTATGCATACATTTATTTCAAAATGTATATTTTAAACTCAAAGTTTGAACTTCTTCAGACTCAATTTTATTTTTCAGTGACAACTAATATTGGATTGGGTTATACACATAATAGAGAAAAAATATAATAATATAAATTATTTGTTAAATTGAATCACCAAAACACATTTGACTATATTCTTTATTTCACAATTCTTTTTTATAACTAAAAAATAAAACAAAAGAATTCAAAGAATTTTGTTGTCTCTTCACTGAATTCAAGAGACAGTAATATAGTAATATATCGGTTGAAGGGTTAATTTAGTTATTTTATTTTAATAGATTTTTTAAATATAATATAATTATTATATTGATGGGTAAAATTGAAATTTTTCATTCAAATTACTGATGCAATTTTGTTTTGGGGTGAGTGTAGATTTAAACAAACTTTCTACATTAGTGTATTTGAGACAAATCTCGTGGGTGTGAGTGTACTTTGACCTATTTATAATTAGCATAAATTGAAATTTTTTTTTTAAGAGAGAAGGGCAAGACCTAGCCTAAAAAGACAAGAAAAAGGCAATGATTAGTTGCATCTACCGAAAAGAAGTAAAGTTGCGAGAATATATTAGTTGTCTCAAAACTAGTGTGTACTGCAAGAAAAAGTAAACATTTGACGGTTAAAATAGAGAATGTGTATCCGATGAACTGTGAGATTTCTATAGTGTGACAGTTGCAACTTACGATTCTACATTTACAGCTACACTACAATATTTATTCTAATAATATTGAGTATGCACAAGAACAATGGCTCTCATTTATTTATTTGTTTGGCCTTGTGGCGCATATTTATGTGTTTCGACGTTTAAGACTTATTTGTTATGTGTATTTATTTTGTTTGGTCGTGTGTGTTATATTTATGTGTTTTACCGTGTGAGATTTATTTGTTATTGTATATTTATTTGTTTCACTGTGTAAGACTTGTTTGTTATTGCATATTTCTTTTGCTTTTACTTAACAAAATGTTATATCTGTTTTTGTATCTATCTATGATACTATATGAGAACGTATTCGTTTTTTTTAATCTATTTTTGAATATTTATAACATATCTTTGTCATAAAAATTATAGTATTCATTATGAATTTTTTATTACCTTTAGCCATCCTCACCTTGCAATCATGGATCCGCCCTTGCAACCACTAATGGAATTTCTTCTGAATCAATTTTTAATGCCTGACAACGACTCCCGGCGGCAAGCGGGGAATCAGATTAAGCAGTTTGTGAAGGATCCGCAAGTTATTCCGGCACTGTTGTACCACCTTCGCTTCGCCGAGACGCCGAATGTGCGGCAGCTGTCGGCAATCTTGCTCCGCAAGAAGATCACCGGCCACTGGGCGAAGCTCTCCCCTCAGCTCCGGCAACTCGTCAAGCAGTCCCTCACTGAGAGCATCACCATGGAACACAGGTCTCACACGCTTTGAATTTGTAAAACTTGTTGATTTTTGGTAAAAAAAAATTGCTTTCATTTTTGATTCATTAATAATGTAAAAAACATAATTAATTTTTTTGGGAATGGTAAAGCTGATTGATGAACATAGTACTGACGTGTTCTGAGGGGACTGAGAATTATTTAATGTCATGGTGTTTCTGTAGTCCTCTAGTGAGGCGAGCCAGTGTAAATGTGGTTAGTATCATTGCGAAGTTTGCTGTTCCAGCTAGAGAGTGGCCTGATTTGTTGCCATTTCTATTCCAATGCAGTCAGAGCGCCCTTGAAGATCATAGAGAAGTGAGTTAATATTTTTTTAAAGATTTTGCATGTTGCTTGTTGTTTAATACAAGGTATAATAGGCTAACCCATTGCCTTCTCGCCTTATTTTTTCTTTTCTTTTTTTGGTGTTGCAAGGTGGGATTAATTCTTTTCAGCTCATTAACTGGAACAATTGGGAAATATTTTCGACCACATTTTTCAGATCTACATTCTCTTATACTCAAGTGTTTACAAGATGGAACTAGTAACTGTGTTAAAGTTGCTTCTCTCAAGTATATTTCATTCACTATTGCGTTGATACTAGAGTGCTAAGAATAATTTTTGGCATATTTAAATTTAATTTGTTGCCAGGGCAGTTGGCTCTTTGCTGGAGTTCACTCACGATCCGGCTAAAGTGGTGAGTAATTTTACTTGTTTTCGTAATTACTTATGTCGTATCAATCATTGTTAATATTAGCGAATCATAGTCACTTTGGAATATTCTAACCATGTATTATGTCTAACTGAAAAACATGTCAGTATCACTAGTATTCATTTATAAGTGATATGAATAATTTGGCCATGCTTTGTTCAAGTTAATGGATATTTTTGCTTGAATCACTTATAAATGGGCACTGAGTTAGACGATGGGAGTTCTTACTGCTACAAAAGAATATAATTAACTGAAGAGAGTTGACCAATTTGTTGTGCACAATGTCAGTTGAGAGTTTGCATTGAGTTTGAAATGTTCATGAGTTAAGAGATCAGTTCTTAAACTTGTGAAAGAGTTTTGGTCACCACTGTTTTCTTGCAAAAGACAAACGAATTGTATTAGAGTCACCATTAACACACTACATGCTTATTCTTTACCAAATACTAGTCTAACTCATATTGGACCATGCTTTTGGTTGGTTGCCAGAAACTAGGACTCATTAGTCAGATAAAATTTGTATGGAATTAAATGATTAGTGCACTAACGTAATTTTTTGGGTTGATGTTTTCTTGGGGCTTCATTAATCTCTAGCATAAGTGTGCAGGACAAGTTTCAAGAGTTTATTCCCAGCATTTTGAATGTTTCAAGACAATGTCTTGCCTTTGGAGAGGAGGATGTTGTTGTTGTTGTTTTTGAATTATTTCATGAGATGTTCAAAGCTTTTATACCTCTTTTGGGGGAACCATTTAAAGCCCTGGTGCACTTATGTTGTGAAGTTTGCTCAAGCCAAAATTTGGAACCCAACACACGCCAACAGGTTAGAAGGGGCATCTAATTAGTTTTTCTATTATTTTACTCTTGAGTGATTGCTGAAGCCTATGTCTGTTTTGGTTATTGTATTGCCTTTTGTGTTTGGTTTCCTAAATCTCTTGGTTGCTTCTTGCATTTGTCTAACGTGTCAGGCTATGCAATTAATTTCGTGCCTTGCCAAATACAAATATCCTTCCCTTAAAAGGCACAAGCTCGTCATTCCCATACTCGATACTATGTGTCGATTGCTTGCAAAATCAATTGCTAGAGATGACGATAATGATCTTGCACCAGATCGAGCTGCTGCAAGAGTTATTGATACTCTGGCTTCAAGTATTTCTAAGCTTGTGTTTCAACCTGTTTTTGAATTTGCGTCTTTGAGCATTCAAAGTCAAGATCCAAAGTTTTGGGAAGCTTCAGTTACAGCTTTGGGTGTCATTTCTGAGGGTTGTTTGGATCTAATGAAAGTTAAGTTAGAACTTGTTCTACATATCGTCTTGGGGGCTCTAAGAGATCCAGAACAAATGGTTAGGGGGGCTGCATGTTGGACAATTTGCTCCGCATTTGCATCCTGAGATCGTATCTCATTATGGAAGTGTTCTTCCTTGCCTTTTGGAAGCCTTGGTCGATGCATCTGATGAAGTTAAGGTACATAAATGTTGGAGAGGTGATTGAATTTGAAATGGTTTATATTTTTTGTTGTTTTGTTAACGCATCTCTTTCTATCTGTGCAGGAAAAATCATATTATGCACTTGCAGCATTTTTGGACAACATGGATGAAACAATTCTTCCTTGTCTCGATCCTTTAATGGGAAAATTACTTGGTGCCCTACAAAATAGCCCCCGCAATTTGCAAGTCTCCTGTATGGTAAAGATACTTTGAAGATACTCTGAAGGATGTGATGCCCTTAGTACTAAACGAATTAGCTTCACCAGAGGCAATTAATAGGAGGAATGCTGCATTTTGTGCTGATGAGTTGTGCAAAAATGGTGGTGAGATTACTCTGAAGTATCCTTCTATATGCAAATATTTTTCTGTTCCACTTTTTCTGTCTTTCTGATAGTTTTGTTACCCCTTCCATTTATGGTGGAGCTTTTGTGTTTCACTCTTATGAATAGTTGTGCTTTTAACTGGTTGACTTTGAAGTCTATCATATGATCTTTTACTTGCTTGTTTGGAATATTTTCCTTACATTTGTGTCAGATACTATGGCGATCTGTTGCGTGCACTTTACCCTCTGTTTGGGAAATCTAAGCCAGATGACGCAGCGAGGGAGAATGCAGTTGGTGCACTGGCAAGAATGATAAAGGTGTATCCTGAGTACATCCCCTTGAATCAGGTTTATCATCCGGTCCCTTATGCTTTTGTGTTCTTCATTACTTCAATTCTGATGGGGTGCTTTTTTTTTTTCTTCAGCAACATCCTGTTTTCTTGAAAGTTCTTCCATTGAAAGATCATGAGAAGTCCATGGCTTTCTTTGGCTATGTCTGCAATCTTGTTTTGGAATCGAATCCCTAGGTTTGCATTCATTCCATCTCATTGAAGTGAAACTGACTTTACCATATTCTTTGTTCAAACTTTACAAAGTGGTCTTTTATTGTTAATTCGTTTTTAATTTTCTATATTTTTTCACCAAAAATTGACATTCTTGAATTTCTTTTCTTGTGATTGCTCCTTTCTTTATTAACTTTATTCTTTGTTCAAAATTTAATTTTATATGTAAAACAGATCTCATTCCTACTTCCAGACTTGGTCAATCTCTTTGCCCAAGTTGCCTTGTCACCTGTTGCTACTTCAGAAGTCCAATCTCAAGTAGGTAGAGCCTTCTCCCATTTGATCTCTCTTTATGGACATCAAATGCAACGGATTCTGAGCAACCTACCACCTACACATGCTAATGCCCTAGCTGTAATTGCCCCGAAAAATTGACACCTATGCAAGCATGCTGGTACACGAATATACTCTTTGGTAGACTTTTACTCCAATGAGCTCAAATTTTACCATTTGCATCATCATTAATCTCAATCTTGATTTGTTATTGCAGGTTTCGATTTGCCTACTTACAGCTATGTCAACGTTTTTCCCGCGTGGAGACATTGCGCTTTCTACCAGTTTTGATTCTTTAGCAGTAGATCGGTGTACAACTTCATTATTCTATCATTTTCTAGAGAGATGTTATATTATCACGTTGGCCTATTCTTGTTTTTTTCTTTCTTTTCATTTTATATCTGACATGCTCTTCCTTGCATGCTTCTTGATGCATAAGCTCATAGTTTGCCTGATTTCTTCCCAAGGAAACAACAAGACTCTATTATATGGAATTATTATTATTAATATTTATTTTGGTGGCGTTAAACAATTTGTTCCAATTTCTTCTATACTTCACTTGGTTAACATTTGGAATTTTTTCCAAACTCAACGTTGGAAAGTTATCGTTATATCCAGAATTTCTATTTCCTTCCATCTACCGTCGGCAAGTAAATGGTGCATATTTGGCTATATTAAATCCTATCATACTTGCCTTTTATTGAATGCTCGCCTTATATTCTATGTAATTTCTACAGCCTACCCACTATGGCAGACGGGGACGTTACCAGGTGGATCACAGAGATATATCACAAAAAATCTAACACCGCTGCACAGAAGCTGGTGTCTAGTAGATTTGATGTTGCAGAACTTGATGCTTTGGTTGCTCCAGGAACTCTTGTGGATGCATACTTCTCCATAGATACATATGACTATCAACAGAATGCTGGCATCAGATTAGTTGCCAAAAAATTGATTGTACATTCCAGATAGGTCATGTGCCACCTAAACTTTGTATTGACTGTTATCCTTAAGGTTGACAGAACCTAGCATGGTTGATTTGAAAAAAAAATATATATATATATATATATATATATATATATGAACAGTATGATGAATAGTACCTAAAAATGCAGATTTGTTTTTTTGAAAAAAATGCTGAATTTTGTTTTTTGTTTTTTTAAAGTGCTGAATTCTAACCCATATAATGCATCCACACACCATTCAACATAATTGAAACACATTGATTCCATAAATCTCACACATTTAAATCAAATCATCCATATCATCGATCACAAGTCCAATATCCACAAGCCATCCTCATTAGACATACATAAAGGATTCAAATCGTGCATTTTATTAATATGGCCTTCCATGGTCATAGTCACAATATGAATTACATGTATACGGTTCAAAAGTACTAGCAATTCAACTATGACTATAGTTATAACAAAATTAACATGTCACAAGCCGACATAGATAGTCATATATATGATATTCAAAAATAAAGTTAAAAAGTTACAGGGAGCTCCACTTGGATGCTCAAGTCTCGTTTGTCATCAATGCTTTATCTGTAAAAAGTTTGGAGGGATGAGCAAATCAACGAGCTCAATAGGAAGTGTTTGGTTGGGTGTTGTATTGGATTAGGTTAGGTGGTTAATGATGTGGGTTGTTTTGATGGAAATGGGCTTTGGGTTGGATAGTTTAGGATTTGGGCTGGTTTAGTTTAGGATTTGGGCTGCCATGGACATTTTCCATCCTAAGAGGAGAGAGAATGAGATGAGGCTGAGGGAAAGAAGGGAGAGAAAAAGCTAAGGGATAGCGGAGAGAGAAAGAGCAAAAATAATAAAAAAAAAATTGTTAGTAGTCTACTAAGGGCATCCACTATGGATTACCCAAATTTGGTTCTCCAATTTGAATTTTAGCCAGCCACCTCAGCATTTTAGAATTTCTAAATTTTGACTCTACAACAGGTTCTCCAGATTTGCATTTTAGTAAGTCACATCATAATCTCAAAATTTTGACTCCACAACAGGTTCTCTAGATTTTTACTACCCACACAATTAAATAATCTTACACAATTAAATTAATCTAAAATTTTATGTATATGTAATACCCCGCTTCAACACATGGTATGATATTGTCCGCTTTGGGCCTAAGCCCGCACGGTTTTGCTCTTGGGTTTACCCCAAAAGGCCTCATACCATTTGAAGAGAACACACTACATATAAGCACATCCCCTTTTCCACACCCAGGCGATGTGGGATTGAGCACCCTGTACCCTGTCAGTGTGGTAGCTCAGCCCAGTGTCTGTCTTCGCACCCGCCCACTCACACCCGTCCACAAGGGTTACTACAATCCACCCCCCTACGAGGCCCGACGCCCTCGTCGGCACACTTACTTCCGGCTGGGTTCAGGCTCTGATACCAATTGTAATACCCCGCTTCAACACATGGTATGATATTGTCCGCTTTGGGCCTAAGCCCGCACGGTTTTGCTCTTGGGTTTACCCCAAAAGGCCTCATACCATTTGAAGAGAACACACTACATATAAGCACATCCCCTTTTCCACACCCAGGCGATGTGGGATTGAGCACCCTGTACCCTGTCAGTGTGGTAGCTCAGCCCAGTGTCTGTCTATGCACCCGCCCACTCACACCCGTCCACAAGGGTTACTACAATCCACCCCCCTACGAGGCCCGACGTCCTCGTCGGCACACTTCTTCCGGCTGGGTTCAGGCTCTGATACCAATTGTAACGCCCCACCCTATCCCGACACAATATTGTCCGCTTTTGGTTCCCCCGGACCAGAGACTTCCCAGGGGGTCACCCATCCTGGTACTACTCCCAGCTAAGCACGCTTAACTGTGGAGTTCTGGTGGGTTCAGGCTCTGATACCAAATGAAATACCCCCCAGAAAATTTCGCGCATGAGGTGGCCAGTCTCATACACAAAACCTGAGGGTTACTAACAATTGATAGCAAACAAGCATAGAATACAATGACTAAAAAAAAAAGAATTATAAATACTGAAAGGAAAGTCTAACTGAAATAAATAATCATGTTAAATAACATTATATTATTCTGATTGATACAACTTGGAAGTCCGGTAACCCACGGACCCCTTAACCAAATAACATAAAAGAAAAATTTTATGAACAGATTTAAGTCCCTACACTAAAGTATGGTAAGGAATGGATGATTGTCAAGCTCTACGAACTCCACACGCAAATCTCCAGGTGAAAACTGTCTGGAACCTGAAATATCAACAAAGTGGGTTAAACCCACGAGCAAATTCTCTCTACTACAACCCAATCAGAGAACCGGTAAACATACCCTCTATATGAGGACAGTAAAGACATATAGATATAATTATACCGTTTAGTCATTAAATCTCCTATCTTAGAAGTAACTAGAACTATGTTCTGAACTAACCCATCCATTATCACAATACAGATAAAACAAATTTCTAAGTTCAAATCATAGACAATCCAAACATGCCTTCTTCCCTGTATTCTACAAATGCCTTACAAGGTATTAGGTATACCTATCCTGCCTCCATTAATAATCCTTTCCCAAGACAACAAATTTATGTTTATATACAATTAAAGATAATCCACCAGCTCATAAATATATATACCCAATTAACCCTATGACCCAAGAATAGAGCCGGCTCACACCCTACACTAACACCTCAGTTATCTTAATGTAAGTGCAGACTAGTTTTAAGTTTACACAAGAAATAATCGTAATATGCTCGAATATATAACGAGAAACATTCTTACTAGATATTAGGCAATCCTGACATGCTCCAAATAAAATATAAAGATATCATATTAATTGTTTGGCGATCCCGACACGCCTTGACAATCCCAACATGCCAAATATAATGCATAGATACCTTATTAGGTATTAGGCGATCCTGACACGCCTTGGCAATCCCAACATGCCAAATAAAATGCATTGATACCTTATTAGGTATGGGCGATCCTAAAACGCATGGCAATCCTTACATGGCAACATAAAATGCATAGATACCTTATTAGGTATGGGCGATCCTGACACGCCTGGCAATCCGTACATGCCAAAATAAAATGCATAGATACCTTATTAGGTATGGGCGATCCTGACACGCCTGGCAATCCTTACATGCCAAAATAAAATGCATAGATACCTTATTAGGTATGGGCGATCCTGACACGCCTTGGCAATCCCAACATGCCAAAATAAAATGCATAGATACCTTATTAGGTATGGGCGATCCTGACACGCCTGGCAATCCTTACATGCCAAAATAAAATGCATAGATACCTTAGTAGGTATGGGCGATCCTGACACGCCGGACAATCCTTACATGCCAAATAAAATGTATAGATGCATTCCCAATATGAAACATAAAATAAACAAGGTGCATTATGATCTTAATTTGCACAAACAAAGTAATTCAAATTATCCGACATGAAATTATCACCATAAGACAAATCGTTCACAAGTAAGCTATAATCAAGTATTTAATGGACATCTATATCCTTAAAGGAAAATACATTCAAGTAAATCAAATAACACAATTTAACCACTTTAGAAGCAAACACCCAATCCAACCCCCAATACACTCAAATCTATGAGGGAATCTAAACCAAAATCTTATCTAGGTTTTTGGGTCTTTTCTACTTCTAATAACCCTATTAAATCATTCTGGAATTTTCTAGAATTTTACAAAATATTTTCAACAAATAAAAGAAGGTGAAAACCCAACTTTTAGACACTTTAAAAATTCATTGAACACTAAGGGAAGCTCTTTTCAAGCTGAAAATTTAAAACCAAGTTTATTTAACCTCCAGAAAGTTACCACAAAAATTTAGGAATTTTTGGAATTACAAAAGTATTTTCTAAAATTACAGAAAGTGAAAAACCCAACTTTTGGATACTTTAAAAATCAATTTAACAACAAGGGAAGATCATTCTGAGTTGAAAATTTAAACCCAAGTGTATTTAGCCTCCAGAAAGTTACAATAAAAATTTCGGAATTTTTGAAAATTTCTAAATATTTTCTAAAATTAAAGAAGCTGAAAAACTCAGTTTTTAGACACTTTAAAAATTAATTTAAAGACAATGGTAAATTATTTCTACATGAAATTTAAACCCCAAGCTCCTTAAGCTCCCAGAAAGTTGACATAAAAATTTGGGAATTTTTAGAATTCTAAAAGTATTTTTAAAAAATGATTTCCCAAATTTTCAAGTTTTTCCAAAAATTTTAAAAATTCAAAACAAATAATAAAATTATTCGGAATGGGCCCATATCGGACCCAGAGGTGGGCCCCCGAGAGTGGGCCCCAAAAATACTTTTCCGGCCACCGGCTCCGGCGGCACGCGCCCCCACGCGCCGGCGGCCGGGTGGCCCCCTTTTCTTTTTCTTTTTCTTTTTTTTTCTTTTTCTTTTTCTTTCCTTCTTCTTCTTCCCCACCTGAAGCTTCACGCTCCCAACAATGGTGGAAAACTTCCCGATCACTTTCCGATCACTTCCGGGCACCGAATCGCGTATATAAATATACCATTGAACTCGTATCGATCTAAGCTACGCATTGGTACCAAAATTATCACCTCTTGTGGCCTAAATTAAAAACGCCCAATTTCAAGTTTCAAAAATCTAAAATTTCAAACTCAATTTCCCGTCAATCTACCCAACGGTTCACAACCAAACTTTCAAGAATTGTTCTAGAAAGTAAGATCTACCTTTTAATCGGAACAAAAACGTTCAAAAATGATGAATACAGTAAACCCAATTTCATATATATATATATATACATACACGCCTATACAGTCATATATACATGTATATATATATGCAAAAATACCCTAAAACAGTACCAAAACTCCAAAATCTTCATGTTTAATTTACAGAAATTCTTAACATGAAAAATCATTTAATTTCATAATTAATTGCATACAATTTCTAGCAACATGTCTATACAATTAATATATATATTACATATATATTTCAGCAACATGTATATACAAAAAATATATGAATACAGATTCAAAGGGGAAGAGAAGAGTTCGAACTTGCCTTGTGATGTTAAGCAAAAATCACTTCTTTTCTCTTTTCCGGGCGTCTACCGTTTTCTCCCTATCTGTTCGTAGGAATCATCTCTACGTAGAAACTACTGAACCCTAATTCCTTTTCTCTTATTTAACATTCTTAAATAATGAAACTAATAAATATAAAATATTTAGCCCAACTATATATATATATATATAGCCCAGCCCAGCTGCCTAGCCCAACATAATAATAATAATAATAATACAAGAATAAAGAAAATGCAGCCCAAACCAACATATTTTTATTTAACAGAAAAACACTATATTTAAAACAAATATTTAACACACAATGAACACTTAGTAACAATTCAAAATCCACATTAAACATAAAAAAAAAAAAAAAGGCATTGACAAAATTAATTAAAGTATTTAAATAATTAAAAACTCCATCAACTAAATAAAAACCCAATTTAAATATGCTCAAATTACGGGGTATTACATTCTTTCCCCCTAGCAAAGGAATTCCGTCCTCGGAATTCGCCTCATACCTAAAATAAAAGATCGGGATATTTTGACTTTATTTCATCCTCCCTCATCTAAGTGGACTCCGCCTCATTGCGGTGGAGCCTGCACATGATCTGGCATGACATTGTAGGCCCTCCCATAGTTCATCTATTGAACAGATTGCCCCGTTATTTCCATTTTTTTTTCTTTTCCACTATCTGGCTAACGAAGTATCTATCATTTTGTTTTTCCCCTTATCCTTTCCTATAATCCCTCCTTGTTTGACAGTGCTGCAATGCAGCATCAACCACCTGAGTGTAAGTGGAATAAACTAGATTACCCACAATGACCTGTCGAATAATTTAAATCAATCCTTTCACAAAACGACTCACCTTTTTCTCATCAGTGTTCACCTTCTCAGGTGCAACAAAGATAAATTGGTGAACTCCGGCTCCGACCCTGCGATTGTCCTGTCCTTCTTCTGTAAGTCCAGGAATTCCTCATGTGAAAGAGTTTCGAATCCTTCCCACTTGTTAGGTTGATCCACTGGTAATGGGACATGCGCCATTTGTAGTGGATGTGGTTTCTAAAGAGCAGTCGCCACTCCTATAGCTACAGCCTAAGCGATCATGGCTACCAAATCGAGAGGAAGTTCAACATTTCCATCCTGAACATTATCCTGACCGTAGTTGTGGTTCGCTTTCCTACTCCTATGGGGTGACATCTAAATAAGCCCCAATAATAGACTAAGATGTATAGAGTACAAGGAATCCTCTACTTAGATTCTATTTATCAGAATACGCAATGCGGAAGATACCCAACGACGGACCCTACAGACCCGAGGATACTTGAACCTGGAATGCTCTGATACCAAATGTAATACCCCGCTTCAACACATGGTATGATATTGTCCGCTTTGGGCCTAAGCCCGCACGGTTTTGCTCTTGGGTTTACCCCAAAAGGCCTCATACCATTTGAAGAGAACACACTACATATAAGCACATCCCCTTTGTACCCTGTCAGTGTGGTAGCTCAGCCCAGTGTCTGTCTTCGCACCCGCCCACTCACACCCGTCCACAAGGGTTACTACAGTATATACATATTTATTTTAATTTTTTTTATACTTTTTTAACTTGAAAATTTCATAATTTTTCGTTTTAAGTCAAAAAATAGCCTAAGTG
>CM048854.1:614191-626691 GCA_026545225.1 Cornus controversa | reverse complement strand
CAAAAATGGCCCACTTGGAGCTCTCGATTCTGTGGCGTGGCTTAACGGAGCAACCACGTCATCATACCTATTTAAAGTTTGAGAATAGGTCGAGGTCGTTGCGCCCCCGATGCCTCTAATTATTGGCTTTACCCAATAGAACTCGTCTGGGCTCTAGCTATCCTCAGGGAAACTTCGGAGGGAACTAGATACTAGACGGTTCGATTAGTCTTTCATGCCTATACCCAAGTTAGACGAACGATTTGCATGTCAGTATCGCTGTGGGCCTCCACCAGAGTTTCCTCTGGCTTCGCCCCGCTCAGGCATAGTTCACCATCTTTCGGGTCCCGACAGGCATTCTCTCACTCGAACCCTTCTCAGAAGATTTTGGTAGGTCAGCGGTGCAACCCGCAGGGGGATCCCACCAATTAGCTTCCTTGCGCCTTACGGGTTTGGTAGCCCGTTGACTAGCACACATGTCAGACTCTTTGGTCCGTGTTTCAAGACGGGCCGAATGGGGAGCCCACAGGCCATTGCCAGGAGGGCGCTAGTGTCGGGGCACGCCGTGACGACGCGCGCTACCAACCACTATCGCGGTAACGACGTCTCCGCGGGCATATCGATAACCCGGGCTTTGGCCGCCGCCGCAACGGTTCGTTACCGTTCACATCCGACCGGGGCGTATCGCTAGCCCCCATCCGCTTCCCTCCTGACAATTTCAAGCACTCTTTGACTCTCTTTCCAAAGTCCTTTTCATCTTTCCCTCGCGGTACTTGTTTGATGTCGGTCTTTCGGTCGTATTTAGCCTTGGTCAGAATTTACCAATCGATTTGGGCTGCATTCCCAAACAACCTGACTCGCAGACAGCAGCTCGTGGTGCGACAGGGTCCTGACACGACGGGGTTCTCACCCTCTCCAGTGCCCCCTTCCAGGGCACTTGGGCTCGGTCTGTCTCTGAGGACGCTTCTCTAGACTACAATTCAGACGGCGGGACCGCCCGATTCTCAAGCTGGGCTCTTCCCGGTTCGCTCGCCGTTACTAGGGGAATCTGTAATACCCTGTAATTTTTGAAGTTACGTAATTTTAATTTGGATGTTTCTAATAGTTTAAATAGTTGATTTCGTGTTTAAAATGTTATATGTTTTACTTGTTTAAATTGTATTGAGTGTTTTTTAAATGTTAAATTCTTTAAGGTATTTTATTTTTATATTGGACCCTACTTTTGTATATATATATATATATTTTTTTTTATTAATTTTTAAATTCTTTTTCGGATTGGGCTAGGCAGAGTTTGGGTTGGATTATTTGAGTTGAAATTTTCAGTTAGGGCTGTAATATAATTGTTTAGGTGTTAGGTTAGGGGTATATTTTATTATGGGCTAAATGTATGTTTAGTATTATTTTTTTTTAGTGTTTTATATCAATTTTTTTAAAATATATATATATATAAAAGAGGGAAAAGGGAATAGGGTTAGGCATAGAGAGATAATCCTAGATGGAGAGAAGTTTTAGAAAGAGAAAGAGGAGCCGATAGTGAGAGAAAGTGAGAGGGAGATCCTCATTGGTTCTAGAGAGAGGAACCGAGAGAGAAGAGAGAGGAAGGAGGTCTCGGCCATAGTGGCGCCGACGTAGCTCACGATGGTGGGCTTTGCATGACTGGGAAGTGGGTTGTTGGCGATAATTCTTAGAGAAGAAGGTTGTCGGTAGTGGGTCTCTCACGTTAGCTTTGACGGCTGACCATGAGGGATGGCTATTTTGTTGACAGCTTGGTGTGGCTAGGTGGTGGCCATGGTGCTCCAAACAGGGAGGGTGGTGCTGAAGCTTGTGGGTCTTCGGTTATGGTAGTCGGGGTAGTTGTTGCGGCTAGGTGATTGCTCCGACAGAAGGAGGAGCATGGCTGGGGTTCACTGTACTGATGCCGAAGGTGGTCATGGTAGCAGTTCAAGGTGCCGTAGCTGTGCAGAGGTGGCTGTCGTGGTGGGTTTCGGTTTCGACTGAAAGGCTTGGATTGGAGGTAATAGAAACGGGTCTTTGCATGGTGTACAGAGGCTTAGTATAGTGAGATTGAAGAGGATGGTTTCATGATGGAGGTAGTTGTGTGTTTTCACATTTTGTGTGACTATGGTGGGTTCGGGCAGTAGGCTGTGAGCTTGGTAGCAGCTGGGTTCATATTGGTTCACTGTTAACTTGTTGGTGGCTATGCAACTCATGCGTATTAATTGATTGAACCTGTTGTATGAAGAATAAATTTCCTGGGCTTCGTAGTTGGCCAATATTGTGGGCTACATGGAATGAGTTTGGTGTTTAATTAGGATTGGGCTTAGGAAATGGGTTGGGTTTTTTTTAATGGTTGGTTTAGCCATTATTGGGAGTGGTCAATTGACATTGGGCCTAGACTGTGAACTGGAGCATTGGACTTGGTACAGTAAACTGGGCTCGATCAATGTATTGGGCTGAAGATAATATGTTGAGTTGGACTTGGTGAATTGGACTGGACCGAAATTTAAAATAGGCCCAATATCAATTAAAAGAATAGATAGACCTGCATTTTTTTTAAAAATAGAGAATTTTCACTGGGCTTTGGATTCTGGAGCGGCAATGGACAATACGGGCTTTTCGGATAATAAACCCGAGGCAAGTTGATACTTGCTCTCTTCTCCTATTCGCATATATTTAATTTACGTATGTTTTATTACAAATGTGCATACGTGATTTTTCTGTGCAGTAAATTTGTGTGTATATATATATATATATATATATATTCAATGTGCTTGTATTTATTAAATACATACTTGTAGAGATATATATATATATATATATATATATATATTAATGATTATGTATTTTGAGATTTAAATTGCTTTATTTAAGTTTATGTTGTGCAATTTAAATTGTGAATGTTAAATGTGGTTGTGCTGTGGATTTTTACGTGTTATTGATGGTGCAGTGTAATTGTTGTATTATTTTATGTGAACCATTTGTTGATGTGTACGTGTGTGTATTTGATAATATTTTGTGCAATTAAATGTGTACATGTTGATAATTGGTGTATTTAAATTTTGTCATTTTATGTGTACAAAGTGTGGATGTTTACGTGTAATTGCTTTAAATTTATTAATGTTGAATACAATGTGATTAAATTATTATATTTGATTGTGATATTTATTGAAATATAAGTTATTAAATTATTTTGAAATTATAACACAAAAGTCAACTTGTTGCGGCAATGAAAGATTGTTCAGCATATCCTTGTTGAGTTTTGAGCTCACCCCCTCACAGACTTTGCAGGTTAGGTTGCTGATACAGGGACAATTACGGGACTTGGTAGTACCGGTTGAAAAGGTAGCAGTATGGGACCCTTAGAATTCATTTCTGTCTAGTTTTGAGATATTGTATATTTTTGAGGATTTATACGGAAGAAATATATTTAATATTATCTTCCAATGTAATAGCATTTGTACAGGACTTTATATATAAAGGGACTGTGTGAGAACTTTAGATTTCCCTTTTCTTTTGTAGCCCTTTATTTTATTTTATTTTATTTTAATTTTGTTTTTTATTTGCTTTTCACATCCCGGATTTCTCTTCAAAAATCCGGGGTGTGACAGAATCCTTGTAATTTTCTTTTCCTCCGTTTATTGATATGCTTAAACTCAGCGGGTAGTCCCGCCTAACCTGGGGTCGCGATCGATGCTCCGTCAAGACGGCGCGTCAGGGTCACTAGAGCTTTCCGACATTCGATAACACGACAGCATGCGAAACAAACCAAAGGGCTTCTCTACCACCACTTGTCATGACGTTGGTCGCCGGTGATTCAATAATGTCAATTTTTTGTGGAAAAATATAGAAAATTAAAAAAGAATGACACTAAAAGACCACTTTGTAAAGTTCAAACAAAGAATATGTCAAGTCACTTTCACTTCAATGAGATGGAAGGTGTCACGCCCCGGAACCCGGACTGGCGGGACTTCCCCGGACCGACCCGAATCCCGAGTGTGAACCCGTGAGATCGCCCTCACGACATAACCATCACCTGATCACGCAACCTCAATTTGCTATTATTTTCACGAAAATCGGGCATGACCCATTCTAAATAATCAGATCCTAGCATGTTATACCTGCTTTCAATTCAAATGGACACTTCTGGGCTCGTGTCCCCCCAGCATTTATATCTAACAATAAAAAAAATGGACACTTCTGGGCACGTGTCCCCCCAGCATTTCTACAACATACATAATCATGATATCTAGACTAGTCATCAAGTAAACACACAGGTATCATCATCCAAAATCATTCTAATCTGCAAAGCAACATTAAAGTCACAATGTCCATAAACAATATCTCAAAATATAAATCTCTTTATACATGACTAAGCGCATCATGTCCACATCCCGGACGCGCATAACACAAAATGTCAAAAATGAGAGATCTCTCTAACTCTAAGTCCAACTCACGATTGCACACCGCCAATCATCTCCTTGTCATGTCCTGAAAGTGTTAGTGTAGGGGGATGAGCAATTTTCAACGGGCTCAAGGTAATACGTTGTGCAATCCGTCCAAATTCATATCTCATATCAACGCATAAACACAATCAACACGCACCGCTTAACTACGTGTCATGCTTCCTAGCATTCTAGTCCAAAGACCGAAACTTTCACTTCACATGGCATAGACATCAAGATGCATGACTACCACAAAATTTTCAATTTCATACATGCAATAATGCAGTCTCATCATTTCTATAACATATGACCAAATGGGATTTAAACACAAGTTTAACGGAATCATCATAAAACTCACATTTCTACTCATTTCTTTCAAATCGTGGCATATGCATCAAATGTAACTTGACAACCACATAATTTCAATCCATGCATAAAGCACATTCTCCATCATATAAGTGGCATATGACATTTTCAATTCGGATAAATATCCACACGAGTCATGTAATTTCACATAAGTTACACATAAGACTCAACACACTCTCTCGGATTTGGTTCACACTCACACACACACACAAGATACGTACCGAAGTCCCATATCTCAAACTCTTGGTTATTTCGGGCTACTAACCCATCCGGTTACCACCCACTTGCGCAAGGTAGAGGTCTTTCAACCCCAAGGGGATATGTTCCCCCTCTATTTTCCATGAGCCACTTCCGAGACACACCCCACACTCACACAAAATAGTTCACATTTTGCACCCACATTCACAAGTTCGATGCATTGCACCCATTAAATGTCCTAATTCAATTCTAGCATGTCACACAAGAATCATAAGACATAATTATAAGCCTACTTCCCAAAACTCGATTTTCATCATTTTTCCCAAAATTCTACACATGCCATGCATATACCGGTTTGCATATAAAAACAATTCATGCATTTTAACACATAGACCAATCTTTTCAACACAAAAGAAACTCATTCATCTTCTTGCAAAACACAAATTTTTAAACTAAGGGTCCATATATATACATACCTATCACATAAGGCATATTCAACAATTCATGCGATTTAAATCATACATCAATTTAAATCAAAGATGATATCCCAAATTTCATTTAATCATAAATAACGTAAAACCATCTACTTTATGTCATTAACATGAAATTAAACTTGGAATGAAAAACACAACGAACACCCCCTACCTCAATTTGGAATGATAACTCCAAAAATATCCAATTTCGAGAAAGTTGAAATGATCACCACCCATTGCTATGCCGAAATGGTGTCACACGTCATTGCGTATCCAAAGCCCAAGGAAAGTCGAATTTAAATTCAAGTCTCAAGCCCAACCCATCTTCAAGCCAATTAAACCAGTCCAATTAATTGATCCAAATTAAATTTCCAATTGGGTCAAGAAAAGAAATCCCAATTTAGCCCAATATTCCAATCCACCAAGGCCCAAATCAAAGTCCACTATCATGCATTACACTCATTAGCCGAACCCAAGTTCAGCCCCTAAACCACCACAAAATTCCACCATCTCTCCAACCCTTGCACAACACCACTTAGCCGCAACATCATCAACTACCAAGCCATGGCTACCCCTCAACCATGCAACAAACTAACCACCCAAACTCGCGGGAACCATCCGAAAACCCAGCTAAAATCATGTCCAACCACCAGTCGAATATCTAACCACCACGGCAGCCCGGACAGCCACCATTCACCATTGAAGTCGGCCACCAAAACAGACCCATTTAGCCACCTACAAGCAAAACCGAGAAGGCCCCCATGCCTGGACAATCGCCGCCACTCCGTCGCATCATGGTCGAACCAAATCGGCCACCTGCCACCATCAAACCCATTAATCGAGCACCATGGATATTCACCATGGCCGGACCACCCACCTTCCGCTCATGCAACCACCATAATTACAACCTCCAAACACCTTTCTCACAGCCATACACAGCCCCCTCAAGCTTCATCTTCACTATCACTTCACCCACCAAAACCATCAGTCACAAACCAGCCGAGAGACCCAACCGAAGCCGCGACCACCACCTGCACAGCCCACTGTTCAGCTGCGAAACCAGCCATGAAAACCCAGTCGGAGGCCCAACACAAACCAGCAACCGAACCCAGCCATCATCAGCCGTCGGACACCTGCCACCGTGAAACCGAAGGTCCTCCACCCCCGGCAGTCTCCATGTCCAGCAACCACTGCTCCACAGCCGTGAACCAGACCCTCTTCTTCTCTCTCTGTTTCTCTTCTTTCTCTCTCTATTCTCGGTTCCCTCTCTCTCTCTCTAAGTCAAGTTTTCTCTCTCTAAAGTGCTCTCTCTCTATATATATATATGTATCTCTTCTTTCTCTCTCTCGGTTTCTCTCTCTACCCTTTTCTTCTTCCTTCTTCTTCTCCTCGGCTTCTCTCTCTTCTTCTCTTTTTCTTTTCTTTCTTTCTTTTCTCTTTTCTTTCTCTTTTCTCTTCCCAGCCGACAGCCCACCTGCTCCCTCCTTATCTTTCTTTCTTTTCTCCTACTTTTTCTCCTCTCCACATGTTTCCCACACTATCTACATCCACATGTTAGTATTTTATTATATATATGTATATAACATATACATAATACTACATGTTTCTAATACACATACATATACATACTATAATACATATGCATATTATACCTCATACATACACATATATGTATATAACTACACATGCCCATCCACATATATTTATAATTAAATATAAATATATCTATATGTATATTCATACCCCTTCCACTTATATATATATATATATAATTCCATATATATATATATATATAAACTCTCTCCATCCCTCTCTATATATATATATAATTCCATATATATATATATATATATATGCATCTTTTCAAATTTAATAAATTCGAAGAAAAGAAAAAATAAATAAATCCGGTCTAAAAATAATTCAGTCCTTACAGAAGGAATGCAAACTTGGAATCCTCATGATCTTTCAATGGAAGAACTTTTAAGAAAACTGGAGGACTTGAGAAAAAAAAGCACGCCATCAGAATTGTCAGTAATGACTTTACCCTCTGTTTGGGGAATCTGAGCCAGATGATGCAGCAAGAGAAAAAGCAGTTGGTGCAGTGGCAAGGATGACAGATGTACCCTGAGTCCATCCCCTTGAATAGGGTTTATGATCTGGTCCATTTAAAAAGAATTAATCAGGATGTTGAATTGATTTATGGTTCATAATTGAGATAATTGTGACATAAATTAAATGGCGAGAACTTGGAGTTTTGATATGGTAATTAGTGCGTTATTAATTGTTATATGATATTAACGATGGTAACGTATGAAAATTATAAAATGACTTGATATGAGTTATACGTGATCCATGCATTATATATGAGATTGTGCATTTTTTTTAATTAATGTTTGTTTAAATTATCTGTCATTGAGGTAATATAATTGGTTGTTGCGAGTTACTTTTATATATGAGAATATAAGGTCGGGTCAATTTGCTGAACAGGGAATGTGTTTAGCAATCCCTTGTTGAGCTTGTGAGCTCATTCCTTAACAATTTTTAGGTACTCGTTGGGTATGCATGTGAAAGAGACTAATGGTGGAGATGAAGATCATCTAATTAGTTTAGTACTTCTGTTATTGAGAACTCATGTAATGAGGATGAAGTTAGTTGGTGAAATTTGATTAGTGTTGATGTATGGATTTATTTAGTAATTAATGGAATTATTGAATGAAGATGATTTCATTTAAGGTTTTGTGATTGGTTGTGGATGTTATATTTAAATCATGCACTAAATTTAAGTATGGGACTAGAGTTTCCTATGTTTAAATTTGGGGGTGTCTTTGGAGAGTGAAGCTCGACAATTATATAGTGTAATTTATCTAAAAATAATTATTATTATATAAAATATGAATCAAGTGATAAACGTATTTGTCAGATATATTGAACAAGCTAATTGACTGTTTCACAATAGCTAGATGCATTAATGTTTCACGGCCTATCTAGTCGGTGAGAATAGCATAACTCTTATTATAATAGACATATCTCGATTAGTATATCAAATGTCTTGAATCAATAAATTTTGATCTAATTTGTATTATGTTGTGTTTGAGAGTACTGAATCGACTTTAAACTAAATTTTATTTAATTTCAAATTTAAGTTGTGGATTCTATGCTTCCAAACATAGCATTATTTCTTAAAAAAATAAAAGGTACAGGATTTTAATATAACATTAGAATAATAAAGTGCACCTTTATAGTTTTGCAATCCACGCAGTCACAGTGAATAGTACTTGTGCAACTTTGTAGTTTTGCAGCAAATAGTAATAATATTTCAGCATGGGTAGGGCAGTGACCCAGATCCTAGCTCCATTGCATGTGTGTTTCAACCGAATTTTCAACAATTAAAGCCATTTAGGATTGGCTAATTTTGCAGAGCATGCCTATCAAAGCTCTACAAAAGTCATGTCTCCTGTTTCTAATGAATGCCTCTTGCAAACTCACGTGAATGCTTTATACCACTCACTATTATCACCTACAAACCAACTACACAATCTTTTGATGTCTATTTTGTATGCATTATCCATCATCCTAGATGTTTCTCCTCTGGTAAATATTCTAGCCTCGGATTACAAACCTATTGCACAGTATTTTGTATACAAATGTTGCTAAAATTTTTGGAAAAAAATAAAATGGAGTTTTACGTTTTAAATGTGTGAAAAATGACTTTTATTGTTGTATAGATTTGTTGTAACATAAACTTGACTTTTTATGCAGTTTATTGTGTTGATTTTTTTTATAAAAAAAACAGTTTAAGATTAACAAATATGTGTTTCTATTTATGATGTTTATGATTTTTAAAATAAGCCAAACGTTTTTTCGTTATCAAACAAAACTCATGTTTATAGATAAATAAAATCGTAACATAAACACTGTTTATATAAACACTTAAACAATAAACACTAAACATAAACGGTTACCAAACGGGCTCTAAATATTTACAAAACATAATTTGCATTAGTTACTGTTTGCATTTACATTTTGCTTAGTGATTATACTTGGCCTCCAAAAATAACTAAAAATGTTACATAAAACTAACACCAACTCTATCACGATAGTGCTTAATGTTCTCCAAATTTAGAATAAATATCAATGTAAAGCACACGAACCAAAAAAAACTACATGAAAAACAACTTTCATCCTCTAATGTTGCCATACAATTAAAGCTAGGTACCAGATAACACAACATAACAAACATTTTACGTACTTTGGTAGGGAAACGATGGTCGGTGGGAGCAATTCATCCTTAAATTTTTAAATTTGAGTTCTCAACTCGGGTTGAGATTTCGGGTTATAAAGTCGAGTTAATTCGGGTTATCTATATCACCAATATCCATGTTAAAATTTTAAAATAATCTTTAATAAGTTTCACATTAGAATAATCCTAAACACAAAAAAATTTAAGAATTTAATGCAATTTTTGAAAAAATTACGAACAATTTTTTAGGAAATTAATTATCCAAATTGTTAACATACAATAAATTAAGATTTAAATAAAGAAAGTTGAAAAAAAAATATTATCATAATTTGAATTTTATATATAATATATTTAAAATAAAAAATATGTATAAAAATAATATTACAATTTGAGTACGGGTTGAGTTCGGATTGTTGGCACATTAACCCAAGTTCAACTCTAATTAAGTTTGGATTGAGATTTTTTAACCCAAGCTCTAATTGCCCAAGTTCATAAAAAATCGAACTGGATTCGAGTTTTCCAACCAAAATTACACGCGTATTTATAACGGTAGTAATAATTTACATTTTTACGCGATTTTGGTTCTTTTTTATATCTGTGCTTTAATTTCATAGATGGCACAAAGGCCAATGCAAGGCGAAGTAAATAAACAAATATGTATATATATATATATATATATATAAATATATATTCTCTAACAATATAAATAAATGTTAGCTGACAATCTCTTCTACGACAATAGAAAATAATATTAATTATTCCATTTATCTTAATTTTATTATTGGTATTAATTTATCATAACAATGAAAAAAAATACACAAAATTGTAGCCATTTTTAAAAATAATTAACTTATTATTAAAATTTTACTATTTATAATAAAACTTAGTATACTCTGTTTAAAAAAATTTCGGTAAAAAAATATAGTTTTCCATACCATATATTCATGAAAAACTAAGAAATTACTTGAATAAAAAAATTATTTTTTCAAGCAGTGTAGTTATGAAAAATTAAAAAAATACTTAATTTTTTAAAAAAATATATACTTAATATTGTGATAGTTAAGGGTATTTTATGTATAAAATATAGTTTAGGGAGAGTTTTTTTTTTTTTTTTTGTACTTTACCATATTATTTTAGGGTTAAATTCACTAACCTCCCCCGAGGTTTGGTCAAATTACACTCAGATGGACTGTTCAGTCTTTATTTTTCTAACCTCCCCTGACTTTTGGTACATATGATCAACGACACCCCTTACTTTTTTATTTCGGTAGAGCAGCTAATCAAATGCCAATTTTGCCCTTCCTTTGTATGAAAAGACAATTATAACCTTTCTCTTTAAGCAAATTTACAAAAAAATCCAAATACCCAAAACCCCAAAATGCCCTTGACATGACTGGACATCAATTAATGTCACTGTAGCTTTGACTTTCCTTTCTCTCTCTCTACCCCCACCTCATTCATTTGTTATGAAACCATCCAAATATTACCACTGTAATTTGCTCTTATAGAATAAGATATGCAAGTGTGTGTGTGTGTATATATATATATATATATATATATATCTTCGTTTAACCACTGTTGAAAAGAAAATTATGTATAGATGTGTATTTTTTTATTTTCACACTTGTAAATATGCATATATGTTTTTATAATGGCCATTACACCACTGTTTGTGTATTTTTTTTCAAGTTCTTTCCTTTTTTTGGTTTATATATATATATATATATATATATACATATATATATTCTTTGACCATGATTAACTAACTTATTTTTACCAAATAGGACATGCTGATGTGGGAAAAAGGTTGCAGTATTTTACTTGTTTAAAGGATGATGGTCAGTTCTATAGTGCTAAGTCACTGTGGGCGTCAATATTG
Source organism: Cornus controversa (assembly GCA_026545225.1). NCBI lineage: Eukaryota > Viridiplantae > Streptophyta > Magnoliopsida > Cornales > Cornaceae > Cornus > Cornus controversa. The sequence goes on along the minus strand of CM048854.1, from coordinate 615,114 downwards.
GACTTGAGAAGAAGTTTGACAAGTCAAACATGCCACGAGAGAAAGTGGCCCACACCAAAAGGGCTTGAGCACCACGATCTGAACTATGAAGCCCATTCCCTGAACTCCAAGGCCCAAACCCACTCCTTGAGCACCATGGCCCATGCCTCGAAACCTACCTCCCAAGCACAGTCAATTTAAGCCTCGAGACCTACTTCTCGAGAACAGTCAACTTAAGCCTCGAGACCCACCTCTCGAGCACAGTTAACTTAAGTCTCGAGACCTACCTCTCGAGCATATTCAATCAAAGCCTCGAGACCTACTTCTCGAGCACAGTCAACTTAAGCCTCGAAGACTTACCTCTCGAGCATAGTCAATTTAAACCTCGAGACCCCTAAGTAACTCACGTGAGTCCCATGCCCGACAAAAATTCGATTCCGTCAAGACAAGCATGGGGCACTCATAAGCATACGATGCCCTCCTCAGACCCATGCCAAGCGAGAGTATTGCGAGCGAGGCATGGGTAACAGGCAAGCACGACGACGCCCTCGTGAGACCCCATGCCAAGCCAAGCAAGGCATGGTTAACGCGAGAGCAACCGTTGAGCATCACGACAATCAACCGCCGAACCACCCGACATTGAGCATGTCGGGACCATTGAAACATCAAGAAACACCTCCGAATGACTATGCATCGACAACCGAAGTCACCTCGCATCATCCCAACAATACCGCCACACCATCTCCCGGGTGGTGCAAGAGAAGACCGCCGAGACCCCCAAGTAGCCCACAAAAGTCCCATGCCCAACAAAAATCCGATTCCGTCAAGACGAGTATAGGGCACTCGTAAGCACACGATGCCCTCCTGAGACCCATGCCAAGTGAGAGTACTACGAGCGAGGCATGGGTAACAAGCAAGCACAACGATGCCCATGTGAGACCCAT
>CM048854.1:599191-611691 GCA_026545225.1 Cornus controversa | reverse complement strand
ATGGTCCTTAACGATGTCGACAGAATTCAGAACCGATTGAGAAAGGTACGGTGGGTGAGGGTTTCGATCCGGTCAAGAATAAATGGGAACCTATTAGTGAACCTCCAGTGCCCCTTCAACACCATGGTCATGGACCATGTTATTCAAGACTATTTGCAGTAGCAGCAGCAACAATTGCTTATGATGATGATGATCATCATCATCATAATCACGATCAATTTAATGGTAGTGATGGTGATGGATTAAGAATGATTATCTTTGGTTCTTTGAATGATTCAGGAGTTCTTTCCACGTATAACGTGATATGTGATTCTTGAAAAATACTAGATACTAATTTTGGGAACAAAACCCACTTGAATTATAGCGACCAATTAGTGATGGCACTCGAAAATTCTGTTTCTCTTTGTCAACTCGTTTGGATAGTCGTATTCTGACGCAATGAATGATTGAATGAAATCCTCCATTATCGTTGGGGATGTAGTAATTCCAAATCAAGTAGCACAAATCCCCACAAAAATCAAAAAACTGCAATTGAATATCATTACGGGGTAATAGAAACGATGATTTAAACGTTTTATAGGCCCTCAACTCCATATTTTGAGCTCTAAATCATAGGCAGTTAAGCCCCCATCTTTTATCGTTATCTACCCAAACCCAGTACAAAGTCTTATCAATCGACACAGGAGGGCTCACTAATTGGTCGCTATAATTCAAGTGGGTTTTGTTCCTAAGAATCACATCTCACGTTATACGTGGCAAGAACTGCCAAATCATTCAGAGAACCCAAGATAATCATTCTTAATCCATCACCATCACTACCATTAAATTGATCGTGATTATGATGATGATGATCATCATCATCATAAGCAATTGTTGCTGCTGCTACTGCAAATAGTCTTGAATAACATGGTCCATGACCATGGTGTTGAAGGGGCACTGGAGGTTCACTAATAGGTTCCCATTTATTCTTGACCGGGTCGAAAACCTTACCCATCGGACCTTTCTCAATCGGTTCTGAATTCCGTCGACGTCGTTGAGGACCATAATCGAAACCTCACCCACCGGACCTTTCTCAATCGGTATGTCCCCCGCGGAGTCGTCCGCCCAGGCTCCCGCCCAGGGTTTTGCAGCGACCGCCATGCCCTCCTACTCATCAGGGCCTGGCGCTTGCCCCGACGGCCGGGTATAGGTCGCGCGCTTCAGCACCATTTATTTTTGGGGCTAGTTGATTCGGCAAGTGAGTTGTTACACACTCCTTAGCGGATTTCGACTTCCATGACCACCATCCTGTTATCTTAATCGACCAACACCCTTTGTGGGTTCTGGGTTAGCCCGTAGTTGGGCACCGTAACCCGACTTCCGGTTCATCCCGCATCACCAGTTTTGCTTACCAAAAATGGCCCACTTGGAGCTCTCGATTCTGTGGCGTGGCTTAACGGAGCAACCACGTCATCATACCTATTTAAAGTTTGAGAATAGGTCGAGGTCGTTGCGCCCCCGATGCCTCTAATTATTGGCTTTACCCAATAGAACTCGTCTGGGCTCTAGCTATCCTCAGGGAAACTTCGGAGGGAACTAGATACTAGACGGTTCGATTAGTCTTTCATGCCTATACCCAAGTTAGACGAACGATTTGCATGTCAGTATCGCTGTGGGCCTCCACCAGAGTTTCCTCTGGCTTCGCCCCGCTCAGGCATAGTTCACCATCTTTCGGGTCCCGACAGGCATTCTCTCACTCGAACCCTTCTCAGAAGATTTTGGTAGGTCAGCGGTGCAACCCGCAGGGGGATCCCACCAATTAGCTTCCTTGCGCCTTACGGGTTTGGTAGCCCGTTGACTAGCACACATGTCAGACTCTTTGGTCCGTGTTTCAAGACGGGCCGAATGGGGAGCCCACAGGCCATTGCCAGGAGGGCGCTAGTGTCGGGGCACGCCGTGACGACGCGCGCTACCAACCACTATCGCGGTAACGACGTCTCCGCGGGCATATCGATAACCCGGGCTTTGGCCGCCGCCGCAACGGTTCGTTACCGTTCACATCCGACCGGGGCGTATCGCTAGCCCCCATCCGCTTCCCTCCTGACAATTTCAAGCACTCTTTGACTCTCTTTCCAAAGTCCTTTTCATCTTTCCCTCGCGGTACTTGTTTGATGTCGGTCTTTCGGTCGTATTTAGCCTTGGTCAGAATTTACCAATCGATTTGGGCTGCATTCCCAAACAACCTGACTCGCAGACAGCAGCTCGTGGTGCGACAGGGTCCTGACACGACGGGGTTCTCACCCTCTCCAGTGCCCCCTTCCAGGGCACTTGGGCTCGGTCTGTCTCTGAGGACGCTTCTCTAGACTACAATTCAGACGGCGGGACCGCCCGATTCTCAAGCTGGGCTCTTCCCGGTTCGCTCGCCGTTACTAGGGGAATCTGTAATACCCTGTAATTTTTGAAGTTACGTAATTTTAATTTGGATGTTTCTAATAGTTTAAATAGTTGATTTCGTGTTTAAAATGTTATATGTTTTACTTGTTTAAATTGTATTGAGTGTTTTTTAAATGTTAAATTCTTTAAGGTATTTTATTTTTATATTGGACCCTACTTTTGTATATATATATATATATTTTTTTTTATTAATTTTTAAATTCTTTTTCGGATTGGGCTAGGCAGAGTTTGGGTTGGATTATTTGAGTTGAAATTTTCAGTTAGGGCTGTAATATAATTGTTTAGGTGTTAGGTTAGGGGTATATTTTATTATGGGCTAAATGTATGTTTAGTATTATTTTTTTTTAGTGTTTTATATCAATTTTTTTAAAATATATATATATATAAAAGAGGGAAAAGGGAATAGGGTTAGGCATAGAGAGATAATCCTAGATGGAGAGAAGTTTTAGAAAGAGAAAGAGGAGCCGATAGTGAGAGAAAGTGAGAGGGAGATCCTCATTGGTTCTAGAGAGAGGAACCGAGAGAGAAGAGAGAGGAAGGAGGTCTCGGCCATAGTGGCGCCGACGTAGCTCACGATGGTGGGCTTTGCATGACTGGGAAGTGGGTTGTTGGCGATAATTCTTAGAGAAGAAGGTTGTCGGTAGTGGGTCTCTCACGTTAGCTTTGACGGCTGACCATGAGGGATGGCTATTTTGTTGACAGCTTGGTGTGGCTAGGTGGTGGCCATGGTGCTCCAAACAGCGAGGGTGGTGCTGAAGCTTGTGGGTCTTCGGTTATGGTAGTCGGGGTAGTTGTTGCGGCTAGGTGATTGCTCCGACAGAAGGAGGAGCATGGCTGGGGTTCACTGTACTGATGCCGAAGGTGGTCATGGTAGCAGTTCAAGGTGCCGTAGCTGTGCAGAGGTGGCTGTCGTGGTGGGTTTCGGTTTCGACTGAAAGGCTTGGATTGGAGGTAATAGAAACGGGTCTTTGCATGGTGTACAGAGGCTTAGTATAGTGAGATTGAAGAGGATGGTTTCATGATGGAGGTAGTTGTGTGTTTTCACATTTTGTGTGACTATGGTGGGTTCGGGCAGTAGGCTGTGAGCTTGGTAGCAGCTGGGTTCATATTGGTTCACTGTTAACTTGTTGGTGGCTATGCAACTCATGCGTATTAATTGATTGAACCTGTTGTATGAAGAATAAATTTCCTGGGCTTCGTAGTTGGCCAATATTGTGGGCTACATGGAATGAGTTTGGTGTTTAATTAGGATTGGGCTTAGGAAATGGGTTGGGTTTTTTTTAATGGTTGGTTTAGCCATTATTGGGAGTGGTCAATTGACATTGGGCCTAGACTGTGAACTGGAGCATTGGACTTGGTACAGTAAACTGGGCTCGATCAATGTATTGGGCTGAAGATAATATGTTGAGTTGGACTTGGTGAATTGGACTGGACCGAAATTTAAAATAGGCCCAATATCAATTAAAAGAATAGATAGACCTGCATTTTTTTTAAAAATAGAGAATTTTCACTGGGCTTTGGATTCTGGAGCGGCAATGGACAATACGGGCTTTTCGGATAATAAACCCGAGGCAAGTTGATACTTGCTCTCTTCTCCTATTCGCATATATTTAATTTACGTATGTTTTATTACAAATGTGCATACGTGATTTTTCTGTGCAGTAAATTTGTGTGTATATATATATATATATATATATATATATATATTCAATGTGCTTGTATTTATTAAATACATACTTGTAGAGATATATATATATATATATATATATATATATATATATATTAATGATTATGTATTTTGAGATTTAAATTGCTTTATTTAAGTTTATGTTGTGCAATTTAAATTGTGAATGTTAAATGTGGTTGTGCTGTGGATTTTTACGTGTTATTGATGGTGCAGTGTAATTGTTGTATTATTTTATGTGAACCATTTGTTGATGTGTACGTGTGTGTATTTGATAATATTTTGTGCAATTAAATGTGTACATGTTGATAATTGGTGTATTTAAATTTTGTCATTTTATGTGTACAAAGTGTGGATGTTTACGTGTAATTGCTTTAAATTTATTAATGTTGAATACAATGTGATTAAATTATTATATTTGATTGTGATATTTATTGAAATATAAGTTATTAAATTATTTTGAAATTATAACACAAAAGTCAACTTGTTGCGGCAATGAAAGATTGTTCAGCATATCCTTGTTGAGTTTTGAGCTCACCCCCTCACAGACTTTGCAGGTTAGGTTGCTGATACAGGGACAATTACGGGACTTGGTAGTACCGGTTGAAAAGGTAGCAGTATGGGACCCTTAGAATTCATTTCTGTCTAGTTTTGAGATATTGTATATTTTTGAGGATTTATACGGAAGAAATATATTTAATATTATCTTCCAATGTAATAGCATTTGTACAGGACTTTATATATAAAGGGACTGTGTGAGAACTTTAGATTTCCCTTTTCTTTTGTAGCCCTTTATTTTATTTTATTTTATTTTAATTTTGTTTTTTATTTGCTTTTCACATCCCGGATTTCTCTTCAAAAATCCGGGGTGTGACAGAATCCTTGTAATTTTCTTTTCCTCCGTTTATTGATATGCTTAAACTCAGCGGGTAGTCCCGCCTAACCTGGGGTCGCGATCGATGCTCCGTCAAGACGGCGCGTCAGGGTCACTAGAGCTTTCCGACATTCGATAACACGACAGCATGCGAAACAAACCAAAGGGCTTCTCTACCACCACTTGTCATGACGTTGGTCGCCGGTGATTCAATAATGTCAATTTTTTGTGGAAAAATATAGAAAATTAAAAAAGAATGACACTAAAAGACCACTTTGTAAAGTTCAAACAAAGAATATGTCAAGTCACTTTCACTTCAATGAGATGGAAGGTGTCACGCCCCGGAACCCGGACTGGCGGGACTTCCCCGGACCGACCCGAATCCCGAGTGTGAACCCGTGAGATCGCCCTCACGACATAACCATCACCTGATCACGCAACCTCAATTTGCTATTATTTTCACGAAAATCGGGCATGACCCATTCTAAATAATCAGATCCTAGCATGTTATACCTGCTTTCAATTCAAATGGACACTTCTGGGCTCGTGTCCCCCCAGCATTTATATCTAACAATAAAAAAAATGGACACTTCTGGGCACGTGTCCCCCCAGCATTTCTACAACATACATAATCATGATATCTAGACTAGTCATCAAGTAAACACACAGGTATCATCATCCAAAATCATTCTAATCTGCAAAGCAACATTAAAGTCACAATGTCCATAAACAATATCTCAAAATATAAATCTCTTTATACATGACTAAGCGCATCATGTCCACATCCCGGACGCGCATAACACAAAATGTCAAAAATGAGAGATCTCTCTAACTCTAAGTCCAACTCACGATTGCACACCGCCAATCATCTCCTTGTCATGTCCTGAAAGTGTTAGTGTAGGGGGATGAGCAATTTTCAACGGGCTCAAGGTAATACGTTGTGCAATCCGTCCAAATTCATATCTCATATCAACGCATAAACACAATCAACACGCACCGCTTAACTACGTGTCATGCTTCCTAGCATTCTAGTCCAAAGACCGAAACTTTCACTTCACATGGCATAGACATCAAGATGCATGACTACCACAAAATTTTCAATTTCATACATGCAATAATGCAGTCTCATCATTTCTATAACATATGACCAAATGGGATTTAAACACAAGTTTAACGGAATCATCATAAAACTCACATTTCTACTCATTTCTTTCAAATCGTGGCATATGCATCAAATGTAACTTGACAACCACATAATTTCAATCCATGCATAAAGCACATTCTCCATCATATAAGTGGCATATGACATTTTCAATTCGGATAAATATCCACACGAGTCATGTAATTTCACATAAGTTACACATAAGACTCAACACACTCTCTCGGATTTGGTTCACACTCACACACACACACAAGATACGTACCGAAGTCCCATATCTCAAACTCTTGGTTATTTCGGGCTACTAACCCATCCGGTTACCACCCACTTGCGCAAGGTAGAGGTCTTTCAACCCCAAGGGGATATGTTCCCCCTCTATTTTCCATGAGCCACTTCCGAGACACACCCCACACTCACACAAAATAGTTCACATTTTGCACCCACATTCACAAGTTCGATGCATTGCACCCATTAAATGTCCTAATTCAATTCTAGCATGTCACACAAGAATCATAAGACATAATTATAAGCCTACTTCCCAAAACTCGATTTTCATCATTTTTCCCAAAATTCTACACATGCCATGCATATACCGGTTTGCATATAAAAACAATTCATGCATTTTAACACATAGACCAATTTTTTCAACACAAAAGAAACTCATTCATCTTCTTGCAAAACACAAATTTTTAAACTAAGGGTCCATATATATACATACCTATCACATAAGGCATATTCAACAATTCATGCGATTTAAATCATACATCAATTTAAATCAAAGATGATATCCCAAATTTCATTTAATCATAAATAACGTAAAACCATCTACTTTATGTCATTAACATGAAATTAAACTTGGAATGAAAAACACAACGAACACCCCTACCTCAATTTGGAATGATAACTCCAAAAATATCCAATTTCGAGAAAGTTGAAATGATCACCACCCATTGCTATGCCGAAATGGTGTCACACGTCATTGCGTATCCAAAGCCCAAGGAAAGTCGAATTTAAATTCAAGTCTCAAGCCCAACCCATCTTCAAGCCAATTAAACCAGTCCAATTAATTGATCCAAATTAAATTTCCAATTGGGTCAAGAAAAGTAATCCCAATTTAGCCCAATATTCCAATCCACCAAGGCCCAAATCAAAGTCCACTATCATGCATTACACTCATTAGCCGAACCCAAGTTCAGCCCCTAAACCACCACAAAATTCCACCATCTCTCCAACCCTTGCACAACACCACTTAGCCGCAACATCATCAACTACCAAGCCATGGCTACCCCTCAACCATGCAACAAACTAACCACCCAAACTCGCGGGAACCATCCGAAAACCCAGCTAAAATCATGTCCAACCACCAGTCGAATATCTAACCACCACGGCAGCCCGGACAGCCACCATTCACCATTGAAGTCGGCCACCAAAACAGACCCATTTAGCCACCTACAAGCAAAACCGAGAAGGCCCCCATGCCTGGACAATCGCCGCCACTCCGTCGCATCATGGTCGAACCAAATCGGCCACCTGCCACCATCAAACCCATTAATCGAGCACCATGGATATTCACCATGGCCGGACCACCCACCTTCCGCTCATGCAACCACCATAATTACAACCTCCAAACACCTTTCTCACAGCCATACACAGCCCCCTCAAGCTTCATCTTCACTATCACTTCACCCACCAAAACCATCAGTCACAAACCAGCCGAGAGACCCAACCGAAGCCGCGACCACCACCTGCACAGCCCACTGTTCAGCTGCGAAACCAGCCATGAAAACCCAGTCGGAGGCCCAACACAAACCAGCAACCGAACCCAGCCATCATCAGCCGTCGGACACCTGCCACCGTGAAACCGAAGGTCCTCCACCCCCGGCAGTCTCCATGTCCAGCAACCACTGCTCCACAGCCGTGAACCAGACCCTCTTCTTCTCTCTCTGTTTCTCTTCTTTCTCTCTCTATTCTCGGTTCCCTCTCTCTCTCTCTAAGTCAAGTTTTCTCTCTCTAAAGTGCTCTCTCTCTATATATATATATGTATCTCTTCTTTCTCTCTCTCGGTTTCTCTCTCTACCCTTTTCTTCTTCCTTCTTCTTCTCCTCGGCTTCTCTCTCTTCTTCTCTTTTTCTTTTCTTTCTTTCTTTTCTCTTTTCTTTCTCTTTTCTCTTCCCAGCCGACAGCCCACCTGCTCCCTCCTTATCTTTCTTTCTTTTCTCCTACTTTTTCTCCTCTCCACATGTTTCCCACACTATCTACATCCACATGTTAGTATTTTATTATATATATGTATATAACATATACATAATACTACATGTTTCTAATACACATACATATACATACTATAATACATATGCATATTATACCTCATACATACACATATATGTATATAACTACACATGCCCATCCACATATATTTATAATTAAATATAAATATATCTATATGTATATTCATACCCCTTCCACTTATATATATATATATATAATTCCATATATATATATATATATAAACTCTCTCCATCCCTCTCTATATATATATATAATTCCATATATATATATATATATATATGCATCTTTTCAAATTTAATAAATTCGAAGAAAAGAAAAAATAAATAAATCCGGTCTAAAAATAATTCAGTCCTTACAGAAGGAATGCAAACTTGGAATCCTCATGATCTTTCAATGGAAGAACTTTTAAGAAAACTGGAGGACTTGAGAAAAAAAAGCACGCCATCAGAATTGTCAGTAATGACTTTACCCTCTGTTTGGGGAATCTGAGCCAGATGATGCAGCAAGAGAAAAAGCAGTTGGTGCAGTGGCAAGGATGACAGATGTACCCTGAGTCCATCCCCTTGAATAGGGTTTATGATCTGGTCCATTTAAAAAGAATTAATCAGGATGTTGAATTGATTTATGGTTCATAATTGAGATAATTGTGACATAAATTAAATGGCGAGAACTTGGAGTTTTGATATGGTAATTAGTGCGTTATTAATTGTTATATGATATTAACGATGGTAACGTATGAAAATTATAAAATGACTTGATATGAGTTATACGTGATCCATGCATTATATATGAGATTGTGCATTTTTTTTAATTAATGTTTGTTTAAATTATCTGTCATTGAGGTAATATAATTGGTTGTTGCGAGTTACTTTTATATATGAGAATATAAGGTCGGGTCAATTTGCTGAACAGGGAATGTGTTTAGCAATCCCTTGTTGAGCTTGTGAGCTCATTCCTTAACAATTTTTAGGTACTCGTTGGGTATGCATGTGAAAGAGACTAATGGTGGAGATGAAGATCATCTAATTAGTTTAGTACTTCTGTTATTGAGAACTCATGTAATGAGGATGAAGTTAGTTGGTGAAATTTGATTAGTGTTGATGTATGGATTTATTTAGTAATTAATGGAATTATTGAATGAAGATGATTTCATTTAAGGTTTTGTGATTGGTTGTGGATGTTATATTTAAATCATGCACTAAATTTAAGTATGGGACTAGAGTTTCCTATGTTTAAATTTGGGGGTGTCTTTGGAGAGTGAAGCTCGACAATTATATAGTGTAATTTATCTAAAAATAATTATTATTATATAAAATATGAATCAAGTGATAAACGTATTTGTCAGATATATTGAACAAGCTAATTGACTGTTTCACAATAGCTAGATGCATTAATGTTTCACGGCCTATCTAGTCGGTGAGAATAGCATAACTCTTATTATAATAGACATATCTCGATTAGTATATCAAATGTCTTGAATCAATAAATTTTGATCTAATTTGTATTATGTTGTGTTTGAGAGTACTGAATCGACTTTAAACTAAATTTTATTTAATTTCAAATTTAAGTTGTGGATTCTATGCTTCCAAACATAGCATTATTTCTTAAAAAAATAAAAGGTACAGGATTTTAATATAACATTAGAATAATAAAGTGCACCTTTATAGTTTTGCAATCCACGCAGTCACAGTGAATAGTACTTGTGCAACTTTGTAGTTTTGCAGCAAATAGTAATAATATTTCAGCATGGGTAGGGCAGTGACCCAGATCCTAGCTCCATTGCATGTGTGTTTCAACCGAATTTTCAACAATTAAAGCCATTTAGGATTGGCTAATTTTGCAGAGCATGCCTATCAAAGCTCTACAAAAGTCATGTCTCCTGTTTCTAATGAATGCCTCTTGCAAACTCACGTGAATGCTTTATACCACTCACTATTATCACCTACAAACCAACTACACAATCTTTTGATGTCTATTTTGTATGCATTATCCATCATCCTAGATGTTTCTCCTCTGGTAAATATTCTAGCCTCGGATTACAAACCTATTGCACAGTATTTTGTATACAAATGTTGCTAAAATTTTTGGAAAAAAATAAAATGGAGTTTTACGTTTTAAATGTGTGAAAAATGACTTTTATTGTTGTATAGATTTGTTGTAACATAAACTTGACTTTTTATGCAGTTTATTGTGTTGATTTTTTTTATAAAAAAAACAGTTTAAGATTAACAAATATGTGTTTCTATTTATGATGTTTATGATTTTTAAAATAAGCCAAACGTTTTTTCGTTATCAAACAAAACTCATGTTTATAGATAAATAAAATCGTAACATAAACACTGTTTATATAAACACTTAAACAATAAACACTAAACATAAACGGTTACCAAACGGGCTCTAAATATTTACAAAACATAATTTGCATTAGTTACTGTTTGCATTTACATTTTGCTTAGTGATTATACTTGGCCTCCAAAAATAACTAAAAATGTTACATAAAACTAACACCAACTCTATCACGATAGTGCTTAATGTTCTCCAAATTTAGAATAAATATCAATGTAAAGCACACGAACCAAAAAAAACTACATGAAAAACAACTTTCATCCTCTAATGTTGCCATACAATTAAAGCTAGGTACCAGATAACACAACATAACAAACATTTTACGTACTTTGGTAGGGAAACGATGGTCGGTGGGAGCAATTCATCCTTAAATTTTTAAATTTGAGTTCTCAACTCGGGTTGAGATTTCGGGTTATAAAGTCGAGTTAATTCGGGTTATCTATATCACCAATATCCATGTTAAAATTTTAAAATAATCTTTAATAAGTTTCACATTAGAATAATCCTAAACACAAAAAAATTTAAGAATTTAATGCAATTTTTGAAAAAATTACGAACAATTTTTTAGGAAATTAATTATCCAAATTGTTAACATACAATAAATTAAGATTTAAATAAAGAAAGTTGAAAAAAAAATATTATCATAATTTGAATTTTATATATAATATATTTAAAATAAAAAATATGTATAAAAATAATATTACAATTTGAGTACGGGTTGAGTTCGGATTGTTGGCACATTAACCCAAGTTCAACTCTAATTAAGTTTGGATTGAGATTTTTTAACCCAAGCTCTAATTGCCCAAGTTCATAAAAAATCGAACTGGATTCGAGTTTTCCAACCAAAATTACACGCGTATTTATAACGGTAGTAATAATTTACATTTTTACGCGATTTTGGTTCTTTTTTATATCTGTGCTTTAATTTCATAGATGGCACAAAGGCCAATGCAAGGCGAAGTAAATAAACAAATATGTATATATATATATATATATATAAATATATATTCTCTAACAATATAAATAAATGTTAGCTGACAATCTCTTCTACGACAATAGAAAATAATATTAATTATTCCATTTATCTTAATTTTATTATTGGTATTAATTTATCATAACAATGAAAAAAAATACACAAAATTGTAGCCATTTTTAAAAATAATTAACTTATTATTAAAATTTTACTATTTATAATAAAACTTAGTATACTCTGTTTAAAAAAATTTCGGTAAAAAAATATAGTTTTCCATACCATATATTCATGAAAAACTAAGAAATTACTTGAATAAAAAAATTATTTTTTCAAGCAGTGTAGTTATGAAAAATTAAAAAAATACTTAATTTTTTAAAAAAATATATACTTAATATTGTGATAGTTAAGGGTATTTTATGTATAAAATATAGTTTAGGGAGAGTTTTTTTTTTTTTTTTTGTACTTTACCATATTATTTTAGGGTTAAATTCAATAACCTCCCCCGAGGTTTGGTCAAATTACACTCAGATGGACTGTTCAGTCTTTATTTTTCTAACCTCCCCTGACTTTTGGTACATATGATCAACGACACCCCTTACTTTTTTATTTCGGTAGAGCAGCTAATCAAATGCCAATTTTGCCCTTCCTTTGTATGAAAAGACAATTATAACCTTTCTCTTTAAGCAAATTTACAAAAAAATCCAAATACCCAAAACCCCAAAATGCCCTTGACATGACTGGA
>CM048854.1:584191-594191 GCA_026545225.1 Cornus controversa | reverse complement strand
GCGGAGTCGTCCGCCTAGGCTCCCGCCCAGGGTTTTGCAGCGACCGCCATGCCCTCCTACTCATCAGGGCCTGGCGCTTGCCCCGACGGCCGGGTATAGGTCGCACGCTTCAGCACCATTTATTTTTGGGGCTAGTTGATTCGGCAAGTGAGTTGTTACACACTCCTTAGCGGATTTCGACTTCCATGACCACCATCCTGTTATCTTAATCGACCAACACCCTTTGTGGGTTCTGGGTTAGCCCGTAGTTGGGCACCGTAACCCGACTTCCGGTTCATCCCGCATCGCCAGTTCTGCTTACCAAAAATGGCCCACTTGGAGCTCTCAATTCCGTGGCGTGGCTTAACGGAGCAACCACGTCATCATACCTATTTAAAGTTTGAGAATAGGTCGAGGTCGTTGGTCCCCCGATGCCTCTAATTATTGGCTTTACCCAATAGAACTCGTCTGGGCTCTAGCTATCCTCAGGGAAACTTCGGAGGGAACTAGATACTAGACGGTTCGATTAGTCTTTCATGCCTATACCCAAGTTAGACGAACGATTTGCATGTCAGTATCGCTGTGGGCCTCCACCAGAGTTTCCTCTGGCTTCGCCCCGCTCAGGCATAGTTCACCATCTTTCGGGTCCCGACAGGCATTCTCTCACTCGAACCCTTCTCAGAAGATTTTGGTAGGTCAGCGGTGCAACCCGCAGGGGGATCCCACCAATTAGCTTCCTTGCGCCTTACGGGTTTGGTAGCCCGTTGACTAGCACACATGTCAGACTCTTTGGTCCGTGTTTCAAGACGGGCCGAATGGGGAGCCCACAGGCCATTGCCAGGAGGGCGCTAGTGTCGGGGCACGCCGTGACGACGCGCGCTACCAACCACTATCGCGGTAACGACGTCTCCGCGGGCATATCGATAACCCGGGCTTTGGCCGCCGCCGCAACGGTTCGTTACCGTTCACATCCGACCGGGGCGTATCGCTAGCCCCCATCCGCTTCCCTCCTGACAATTTCAAGCACTCTTTGACTCTCTTTCCAAAGTCCTTTTCATCTTTCCCTCGCGGTACTTGTTTGATGTCGGTCTTTCGGTCGTATTTAGCCTTGGTCAGAATTTACCAATCGATTTGGGCTGCATTCCCAAACAACCTGACTCGCAGACAGCAGCTCGTGGTGCGACAGGGTCCTGACACGACGGGGTTCTCACCCTCTCCAGTGCCCCCTTCCAGGGCACTTGGGCTCGGTCTGTCTCTGAGGACGCTTCTCTAGACTACAATTCAGACGGCGGGACCGCCCGATTCTCAAGCTGGGCTCTTCCCGGTTCGCTCGCCGTTACTAGGGGAATCTGTAATACCCTGTAATTTTTGAAGTTACGTAATTTTAATTTGGATGTTTCTAATAGTTTAAATAGTTGATTTCGTGTTTAAAATGTTATATGTTTTACTTGTTTAAATTGTATTGAGTGTTTTTTAAATGTTAAATTCTTTAAGGTATTTTATTTTTATATTGGACCCTACTTTTGTATATATATATATATATATTTTTTTATTAATTTTTAAATTCTTTTTCGGATTGGGCTAGGCAGAGTTTGGGTTGGATTATTTGAGTTGAAATTTTCAGTTAGGGCTGTAATATAATTGTTTAGGTGTTAGGTTAGGGGTATATTTTATTATGGGCTAAATGTATGTTTAGTATTATTTTTTTTTAGTGTTTTATATCAATTTTTTTAAAATATATATATATATAAAAGAGGGAAAAGGGAATAGGGTTAGGCATAGAGAGATAATCCTAGATGGAGAGAAGTTTTAGAAAGAGAAAGAGGAGCCGATAGTGAGAGAAAGTGAGAGGGAGATCCTCATTGGTTCTAGAGAGAGGAACCGAGAGAGAAGAGAGAGGAAGGAGGTCTCGGCCATAGTGGCGCCGACGTAGCTCACGATGGTGGGCTTTGCATGACTGGGAAGTGGGTTGTTGGCGATAATTCTTAGAGAAGAAGGTTGTCGGTAGTGGGTCTCTCACGTTAGCTTTGACGGCTGACCATGAGGGATGGCTATTTTGTTGACAGCTTGGTGTGGCTAGGTGGTGGCCATGGTGCTCCAAACAGGGAGGGTGGTGCTGAAGCTTGTGGGTCTTCGGTTATGGTAGTCGGGGTAGTTGTTGCGGCTAGGTGATTGCTCCGACAGAAGGAGGAGCATGGCTGGGGTTCACTGTACTGATGCCGAAGGTGGTCATGGTAGCAGTTCAAGGTGCCGTAGCTGTGCAGAGGTGGCTGTCGTGGTGGGTTTCGGTTTCGACTGAAAGGCTTGGATTGGAGGTAATAGAAACGGGTCTTTGCATGGTGTACAGAGGCTTAGTATAGTGAGATTGAAGAGGATGGTTTCATGATGGAGGTAGTTGTGTGTTTTCACATTTTGTGTGACTATGGTGGGTTCGGGCAGTAGGCTGTGAGCTTGGTAGCAGCTGGGTTCATATTGGTTCACTGTTAACTTGTTGGTGGCTATGCAACTCATGCGTATTAATTGATTGAACCTGTTGTATGAAGAATAAATTTCCTGGGCTTCGTAGTTGGCCAATATTGTGGGCTACATGGAATGAGTTTGGTGTTTAATTAGGATTGGGCTTAGGAAATGGGTTGGGTTTTTTTTAATGGTTGGTTTAGCCATTATTGGGAGTGGTCAATTGACATTGGGCCTAGACTGTGAACTGGAGCATTGGACTTGGTACAGTAAACTGGGCTCGATCAATGTATTGGGCTGAAGATAATATGTTGAGTTGGACTTGGTGAATTGGACTGGACCGAAATTTAAAATAGGCCCAATATCAATTAAAAGAATAGATAGACCTGCATTTTTTTTAAAAATAGAGAATTTTCACTGGGCTTTGGATTCTAGAGCGGCAATGGACAATACGGGCTTTTCGGATAATAAACCCGAGGCAAGTTGATACTTGCTCTCTTCTCCTATTCGCATATATTTAATTTACGTATGTTTTATTACAAATGTGCATACGTGATTTTTTTGTGCAGTAAATTTGTGTGTATATATATATATATATATATATATATATTCAATGTGCTTGTATTTATTAAATACATACTTGTAGAGATATATATATATATATATATATATATATTAATGATTATGTATTTTGAGATTTAAATTGCTTTATTTAAGTTTATGTTGTGCAATTTAAATTGTGAATGTTAAATGTGGTTGTGCTGTGGATTTTTACGTGTTATTGATGGTGCAGTGTAATTGTTGTATTATTTTATGTGAACCATTTGTTGATGTGTACGTGTGTGTATTTGATAATATTTTGTGCAATTAAATGTGTACATGTTGATAATTGGTGTATTTAAATTTTGTCATTTTATGTGTACAAAGTGTGGATGTTTACGTGTAATTGCTTTAAATTTATTAATGTTGAATACAATGTGATTAAATTATTATATTTGATTGTGATATTTATTGAAATATAAGTTATTAAATTATTTTGAAATTATAACACAAAAGTCAACTTGTTGCGGCAATGAAAGATTGTTCAGCATATCCTTGTTGAGTTTTGAGCTCACCCCCTCACAGACTTTGCAGGTTAGGTTGCTGATACAGGGACAATTACGGGACTTGGTAGTACCGGTTGAAAAGGTAGCAGTATGGGACCCTTAGAATTCATTTCTGTCTAGTTTTGAGATATTGTATATTTTTGAGGATTTATACGGAAGAAATATATTTAATATTATCTTCCAATGTAATAGCATTTGTACAGGACTTTATATATAAAGGGACTGTGTGAGAACTTTAGATTTCCCTTTTCTTTTGTAGCCCTTTATTTTATTTTATTTTATTTTAATTTTGTTTTTTATTTGCTTTTCACATCCCGGATTTCTCTTCAAAAATCCGGGGTGTGACAGAATCCTTGTAATTTTCTTTTCCTCCGTTTATTGATATGCTTAAACTCAGCGGGTAGTCCCGCCTAACCTGGGGTCGCGATCGATGCTCCGTCAAGACGGCGCGTCAGGGTCACTAGAGCTTTCCGACATTCGATAACACGACAGCATGCGAAACAAACCAAAGGGCTTCTCTACCACCACTTGTCATGACGTTGGTCGCCGGTGATTCAATAATGTCAATTTTTTGTGGAAAAATATAGAAAATTAAAAAAGAATGACACTAAAAGACCACTTTGTAAAGTTCAAACAAAGAATATGTCAAGTCACTTTCACTTCAATGAGATGGAAGGTGTCACGCCCCGGAACCCGGACTGCCGGGACTTCCCCGGACCGACCCGAATCCCGAGTGTGAACCCGTGAGATCGCCCTCACGACATAACCATCACCTGATCACGCAACCTCAATTTGCTATTATTTTCACGAAAATCGGGCATGACCCATTCTAAATAATCAGATCCTGGCATGTTATACCTGCTTTCAATTCAAATGGACACTTCTGGGCTCGTGTCCCCCCAGCATTTATATCTAACAATAAAAAAAATGGACACTTCTGGGCACGTGTCCCCCCAGCATTTCTACAACATACATAATCATGATATCTAGACTAGTCATCAAGTAAACACAGGTATCATCATCCAAAATCATTCTAATCTGCAAAGCAACATTAAAGTCACAATGTCCATAAACAATATCTCAAAATATAAATCTCTTTATACATGACTAAGCGCATCATGTCCACATCCCGGACGCGCATAACACAAAATGTCAAAAATGAGAGATCTCTCTAACTCTAAGTCCAACTCACGATTGCACACCGCCAATCATCTCCTTGTCATGTCCTGAAAGTGTTAGTGTAGGGGGATGAGCAATTTTCAACGGGCTCAAGGTAATACGTTGTGCAATCCGTCCAAATTCATATCTCATATCAACGCATAAACACAATCAACACGCACCGCTTAACTACGTGTCATGCTTCCTAGCATTCTAGTCCAAAGACCGAAACTTTCACTTCACATGGCATAGACATCAAGATGCATGACTACCACAAAATTTTCAATTTCATACATGCAATAATGCAGTCTCATCATTTCTATAACATATGACCAAATGGGATTTAAACACAAGTTTAACGGAATCATCATAAAACTCACATTTCTACTCATTTCTTTCAAATCGTGGCATATGCATCAAATGTAACTTGACAACCACATAATTTCAATCCATGCATAAAGCACATTCTCCATCATATAAGTGGCATATGACATTTTCAATTCGGATAAATATCCACACGAGTCATGTAATTTCACATAAGTTACACATAAGACTCAACACACTCTCTCGGATTTGGTTCACACTCACACACACACACAAGATACGTACCGAAGTCCCATATCTCAAACTCTTGGTTATTTCGGGCTACTAACCCATCCGGTTACCACCCACTTGCGCAAGGTAGAGGTCTTTCAACCCCAAGGGGATATGTTCCCCCTCTATTTTCCATGAGCCACTTCCGAGACACACCCCACACTCACACAAAATAGTTCACATTTTGCACCCACATTCACAAGTTCGATGCATTGCACCCATTAAATGTCCTAATTCAATTCTAGCATGTCACACAAGAATCATAAGACATAATTATAAGCCTACTTCCCAAAACTCGATTTTCATCATTTTTCCCAAAATTCTACACATGCCATGCATATACCGGTTTGCATATAAAAACAATTCATGCATTTTAACACATAGACCAATCTTTTCAACACAAAAGAAACTCATTCATCTTCTTGCAAAACACAAATTTTTAAACTAAGGGTCCATATATATACATACCTATCACATAAGGCATATTCAACAATTCATGCGATTTAAATCATACATCAATTTAAATCAAAGATGATATCCCAAATTTCATTTAATCATAAATAACGTAAAACCATCTACTTTATGTCATTAACATGAAATTAAACTTGGAATGAAAAACACAACGAACACCCCCTACCTCAATTTGGAATGATAACTCCAAAAATATCCAATTTCGAGAAAGTTGAAATGATCACCACCCATTGCTATGCCGAAATGGTGTCACACGTCATTGCGTATCCAAAGCCCAAGGAAAGTCGAATTTAAATTCAAGTCTCAAGCCCAACCCATCTTCAAGCCAATTAAACCAGTCCAATTAATTGATCCAAATTAAATTTCCAATTGGGTCAAGAAAAGTAATCCCAATTTAGCCCAATATTCCAATCCACCAAGGCCCAAATCAAAGTCCACTATCATGCATTACACTCATTAGCCGAACCCAAGTTCAGCCCCTAAACCACCACAAAATTCCACCATCTCTCCAACCCTTGCACAACACCACTTAGCCGCAACATCATCAACTACCAAGCCATGGCTACCCCTCAACCATGCAACAAACTAACCACCCAAACTCGCGGGAACCATCCGAAAACCCAGCTAAAATCATGTCCAACCACCAGTCGAATATCTAACCACCACGGCAGCCCGGACAGCCACCATTCACCATTGAAGTCGGCCACCAAAACAGACCCATTTAGCCACCTACAAGCAAAACTGAGAAGGCCCCCATGCCTGGACAATCGCCGCCACTCCGTCGCATCATGGTCGAACCAAATCGGCCACCTGCCACCATCAAACCCATTAATCGAGCACCATGGATATTCACCATGGCCGGACCACCCACCTTCCGCTCATGCAACCACCATAATTACAACCTCCAAACACCTTTCTCACAGCCATACACAGCCCCCTCAAGCTTCATCTTCACTATCACTTCACCCACCAAAACCATCAGTCACAAACCAGCCGAGAGACCCAACCGAAGCCGCGACCACCACCTGCACAGCCCACTGTTCAGCTGCGAAACCAGCCATGAAAACCCAGTCGGAGGCCCAACACAAACCAGCAACCGAACCCAGCCATCATCAGCCGTCGGACACCTGCCACCGTGAAACCGAAGGTCCTCCACCCCCGGCAGTCTCCATGTCCAGCAACCACTGCTCCACAGCCGTGAACCAGACCCTCTTCTTCTCTCTCTGTTTCTCTTCTTTCTCTCTCTATTCTCGGTTCCCTCTCTCTCTCTCTAAGTCAAGTTTTCTCTCTCTAAAGTGCTCTCTCTCTATATATATATATGTATCTCTTCTTTCTCTCTCTCGGTTTCTCTCTCTACCCTTTTCTTCTTCCTTCTTCTTCTCCTCGGCTTCTCTCTCTTCTTCTCTTTTTCTTTTCTTTCTTTCTTTTCTCTTTTCTTTCTCTTTTCTCTTCCCAGCCGACAGCCCACCTGCTCCCTCCTTATCTTTCTTTCTTTTCTCCTACTTTTTCTCCTCTCCACATGTTTCCCACACTATCTACATCCACATGTTAGTATTTTATTATATATATGTATATAACATATACATAATACTACATGTTTCTAATACACATACATATACATACTATAATACATATGCATATTATACCTCATACATACACATATATGTATATAACTACACATGCCCATCCACATATATTTATAATTAAATATAAATATATCTATATGTATATTCATACCCCTTCCACTTATATATATATATATATATAATTCCATATATATATATATATATAAACTCTCTCCATCCCTCTCTATATATATATATAATTCCATATATATATATATATATATATATGCATCTTTTCAAATTTAATAAATTCGAAGAAAAGAAAAAATAAATAAATCCGGTCTAAAAATAATTCAGTCCTTACAGAAGGAATGCAAACTTGGAATCCTCATGATCTTTCAATGGAAGAACTTTTAAGAAAACTGGAGGACTTGAGAAAAAAAAGCACGCCATCAGAATTGTCAGTAATGACTTTACCCTCTGTTTGGGGAATCTGAGCCAGATGATGCAGCAAGAGAAAAAGCAGTTGGTGCAGTGGCAAGGATGACAGATGTACCCTGAGTCCATCCCCTTGAATAGGGTTTATGATCTGGTCCATTTAAAAAGAATTAATCAGGATGTTGAATTGATTTATGGTTCATAATTGAGATAATTGTGACATAAATTAAATGGCGAGAACTTGGAGTTTTGATATGGTAATTAGTGCGTTATTAATTGTTATATGATATTAACGATGGTAACGTATGAAAATTATAAAATGACTTGATATGAGTTATACGTGATCCATGCATTATATATGAGATTGTGCATTTTTTTTAATTAATGTTTGTTTAAATTATCTGTCATTGAGGTAATATAATTGGTTGTTGCGAGTTACTTTTATATATGAGAATATAAGGTCGGGTCAATTTGCTGAACAGGGAATGTGTTTAGCAATCCCTTGTTGAGCTTGTGAGCTCATTCCTTAACAATTTTCAGGTACTCGTTGGGTATGCATGTGAAAGAGACTAATGGTGGAGATGAAGATCATCTAATTAGTTTAGTACTTCTGTTATTGAGAACTCATGTAATGAGGATGAAGTTAGTTGGTGAAATTTGATTAGTGTTGATGTATGGATTTATTTAGTAATTAATGGAATTATTGAATGAAGATGATTTCATTTAAGGTTTTGTGATTGGTTGTGGATGTTATATTTAAATCATGCACTAAATTTAAGTATGGGACTAGAGTTTCCTATGTTTAAATTTGGGGGTGTCTTTGGAGAGTGAAGCTCGACAATTATATAGTGTAATTTATCTAAAAATAATTATTATTATATAAAATATGAATCAAGTGATAAACGTATTTGTCAGATATATTGAACAAGCTAATTGACTGTTTCACAATAGCTAGATGCATTAATGTTTCACGGCCTATCTAGTCGGTGAGAATAGCATAACTCTTATTATAATAGACATATCTCGATTAGTATATCAAATGTCTTGAATCAATAAATTTTGATCTAATTTGTATTATGTTGTGTTTGAGAGTACTGAATCGACTTTAAACTAAATTTTATTTAATTTCAAATTTAAGTTGTGGATTCTATGCTTCCAAACATAGCATTATTTCTTAAAAAAATAAAAGGTACAGGATTTTAATATAACATTAGAATAATAAAGTGCACCTTTATAGTTTTGCAATCCACGCAGTCACAGTGAATAGTACTTGTGCAACTTTGTAGTTTTGCAGCAAATAGTAATAATATTTCAGCATGGGTAGGGCAGTGACCCAGATCCTAGCTCCATTGCATGTGTGTTTCAACCGAATTTTCAACAATTAAAGCCATTTAGGATTGGCTAATTTTGCAGAGCATGCCTATCAAAGCTCTACAAAAGTCATGTCTCCTGTTTCTAATGAATGCCTCTTGCAAACTCACGTGAATGCTTTATACCACTCACTATTATCACCTACAAACCAACTACACAATCTTTTGATGTCTATTTTGTATGCATTATCCATCATCCTAGATGTTTCTCCTCTGGTAAATATTCTAGCCTCGGATTACAAACCTATTGCACAGTATTTTGTATACAAATGTTGCTAAAATTTTTGGAAAAAAATAAAATGGAGTTTTACGTTTTAAATGTGTGAAAAATGACTTTTATTGTTGTATAGATTTGTTGTAACATAAACTTGACTTTTTATGCAGTTTATTGTGTTGATTTTTTTTATAAAAAAAACAGTTTAAGATTAACAAATATGTGTTTCTATTTATGATGTTTATGATTTTTAAAATAAGCCAAACGTTTTTTCGTTATCAAACAAAACTCATGTTTATAGATAAATAAAATCGTAACATAAACACTGTTTATATAAACACTTAAACAATAAACACTAAACATAAACGGTTACCAAACGGGCTCTAAATATTTACAAAACATAATTTGCATTAGTTACTGTTTGCATTTACATTTTGCTTAGTGATTATACTTGGCCTCCAAAAATAACTAAAAATGTTACATAAAACTAACACCAACTCTATCACGATAGTGCTTAATGTTCTCCAAATTTAGAATAAATATCAATGTAAAGCACACGAACCAAAAAAAACTACATGAAAAACAACTTTCATCCTCTAATGTTGCCATACAATTAAAGCTAGGTACCAGATAACACAACATAACAAA